>JAQPPZ010015501.1:0-36433 GCA_028583015.1 Wollemia nobilis
GCTCATGGTGGCCCACCTCTATGTGAGGGCAAGAGCACTCTCTCATAGACAACCAGAATCTTGGAGCCCTGTGTCTCACAGAATCTGATGGATGCCATGACTCCTAAGGACAACTTGCTACACCTAGTACGCATCTTAAGAATGGAATCTAAAATGCATATTGAGGATGGTACCTAGCATGCATATTGAATATGATACTAGACATATGGACTGACACTTGGCAGTTATGTGGCAGACTAGCCATGTGCCACCTAGTAGATACGTGGTATACTGACCACGTTACACCTATATAGAATCATATTGAAGGACTCAGAATGATGTGGTAGACACATCATATGCTAACCACATATCCACCTGACACATGGACTTGACTAAGACTGACATGGCAGACATGTGGCAGACTAGCCATGTGTCCACCTGACATGTGGACCCCTCTGCGTGCACCACGTGGGTGGTAGCAAAAGGGGCCCTGAATTTGATTACCCAAAGGAAATAAAAAGCCTTTGAGATGCTTGGGCCTTTTATTCTGCCCAAAAAGCATCCATAGGGTGGATGTGAGATAAAAATCCCAAAGAAAGTTTTTTTTCCTGCTCGAGCATGGGAGCTTCAATAAAGTGAAGGGCTTTCCCTTCACATTTCATTGGGCGGCATAGCCTGACTGGCCTAAGAGATAGTCATTGGGATTATACCCATAGGGTCATGAGTTTGAATCCTAGTAGGGTGAATGCATAAAATATTTTAAACAAAATTGCATTTTTTTCCAAAAGTAATTAATTTTTTTTTATTTTTAATGTATTTTTTAATTTTTTTTAGTTATTTTTTCTAATAATTTAATATATTTTTTGTCTAAAAATCATTTTTAACCAAAATTAAGGTGATATTTTTATCAAAAAAAAGTTTTAATACTTAAATTATGTTGAAATAAATTAAAAAAATTCATTAAAATTAAAAAAATTTAGACCTATTTTTTGCAAATTTCATACAAAAGAGTGTTTTTGTTTTTCTCCAAGAGGGGAATATAAGACAAATAAATAACACATTTTTTTTTGCAAATTAGGGAGCCCTAAAATCTTCTCAAAACCTTGTTAATATTACAAACAATAAAGGATCAAACTTGAATTCTTTTTTGCCAAATTGTAACATAAGGAGACACCAAATTTACAAAATCCAAAATTTCAAATTTGTGCATTTGTTTTCTCCAAGGAAGAATGTAATAAAATAAATTGCACATTTTATTTTTCGCAAACATGAGAATATATTGAAGACCTTGGGTCCATAAAAACCAAGTCGTGTGTCGACTAGTTCAGGAAATCCTTTCAAATGTAGGTCGTGTGTTGACTTGACTTGAAAGGAGTGCTAATTTGTTAATTTTGTAAAACAAAAGGGGGAAGACAAGAAATTGTATCTCTTTGCAAAACTGTAGCAGAAAGTGAGGAGCAATTAAAAATTAGACCTTTTTATTTTGCAATATAAAAAGGAAAGGCAATTATTTTATGCCACATTCTTTGCAAAATTGAAAAACAAGAGGAGACTTTGAATATCAATTTTTTGCACAACACAAATCAAAATTCTATTGCAAAAGTTGGTAATAAGGTGCATTTTTTATATTACTCGAAACATTTATTACAAATTGGCAAATTAGGTGCATTTTTGGTTGCATATGACACCTAAGTGATAAAATTTTTTGTGGGTACTTTTTGACTGATTATTGCATTTAATTTCTTGTTCTTTGCAATTATAATTCATCAAAATCAAGAGCACTCAAAACCCCAAAATTTCATAGTAATTTGTGCATTTCATTGCACAAGTATAAGCTATTTTTAAAATTGATATTCTCTCCATGAAACCCTAAAATTCACTCTTATTTTTTTGGCTAAATTTCCTCAAAATGATTATCTCTCTTTACGAGGATTTTCAGGTAGGTGTCATTAAATATATTTTTGCGTGAATTTTCTTTCATTTCTTATTTGTATGGCACAATTTCCTGAAACTGGTCATCTTTCTTCAAAGAGAGTTTTTAGGCTGGTGCCATTAAATACCACTTAAGAGTGAAATAAAGATCATCTTGGTACATATTCTACAACTTTCATCATGGCAACTATCAACAAATACCTAAATGATACACAATTGCTTAGAAGTTCTACCTATTTAGCGTGGAAAACCAAGATGAAAGCCATACTGACTGTAGTGTAAATGTGGGATTTAGTCGATGGTAGTGAAACAAGACCCACATCAATAAGAGTAGATCATAAAGCATAGGACAAAAAGAATAATCATCTTCTCATATTTATTCTCCTAGCAACTATTGATGAAATCTAGCCTCACATAAGTAAAGCTAAAACTAGTAAAGATGACTGCCAAGGGTAGGAGCATACCTCTACATGAGGGTAGGATCATCCTATGATCGGTGACCAAAATCTCAAACTCTGGTGACCAGCTCATGGTGGCCCACCTCTATGTGAGGGCAGGAGTGCCCTCTCATCGATAACCAAAATATTGGAACCCTATGTCTCACTGAATTTGATGGATGGCATGACTCCCAATGACAACTTACTACACCTGGTACACATCTTAAGACTGGAATCTGACATACATATTTAGGATGGTACCTAGCATGCATCTTGAAGATGATACTAGACATGTGGACTGACACTTGGTAGTCATGTGGTGAAATAGCCATGTGCCACCTAGCAGATACATGGTAGACTAACCATGTTCCACCTAGATAGAATCATACTAAATAACTCATACTGATGTGGCAGACACATCATAAACTGACCACATATCCACTTGACACATGGACTTGACTAAGACTGACATGGTAGACATGTGGTGGACTAGCCATGTGTCCACCTGACATGTGGATCCCTCTGCATGCACCACATGGGAGGTAGCAAAAGGGTTACTGAATTTGATTACCCAAAGGAAATAAAAAGCCTCTGAGAGGCTTGGGCCTTTTATTCTACCCAACAAGCATCCACAGGGCGGATGTGAGATAAAAATACCAAAGAAAAGTTTTTTTTTCTCGCTCGAGCATGGGAGCTTCAATAAAGTGAAGGGCTTTCCCTTCACATTTCATCGAACGACATAAGCCGACTGGCCAAAGATCCAGTCATTGGGATTATACCCACAGGGTCATGAGTTCGACTCCTAGCAGGGTAATGCATAAAATATTTTAAACAAAATTGTATTTTTTTCCAAAAGTAATTAATTTTTTTTTATTTTTTATGTATTAAGTTATTTTTTTAATAATTTAATATATTTTTTGTCTAAAAATCATTTTTTAACCAAAATTAAGGTGATATTTCTATCAAAAAAAGTATTATTACTTAAATTATGCTAAAATAAATTAAAAAATTTCATTAAAATTGAAAATTTTTAGACCTATTTTTTGCAAATTTCATACAAAAGAGTGTTTTTGTTTTTCTCCTAAAGAGAAATATAAGACAAATAAATAACACATTTTTTTTGTAAATCTAGGGAGCCCTAAAATCTTCTCAAAACCTTGTTAATATTACAAACAATAAAGGATCAAACTTGAATTCTTTTTTGCCAAATTGTAACACAAGGAGACACCAAATTTGCAAAATCCAATATTTCAAATTTGTGCATTTATTTTCTCCAAGAAAGAATGTAATAAAATAAATTTCACATTTTATTTATGGCAAACATGAGAAGATATTGAATACCTTGGGTCCATAAAAACCAAGTCGTGTGTCGACTAGTTTAGGAAAGCCTTTCAAACGCGGGTCTTGTGTCGACTTGACTTGAAAGGAGTGCTACTTTGTTAATTTTGCAAAACAAAAGGGGGAATACAAGAAATTGTATTTCTTTGTAAAACTGTAACACAAAGTGAAGAGCACTTAAAAATTAGACCTTTTTATTTTGCAATATAAAAAGGAAAGGCAATTGTTTTATGCCACATTCTTTGAAAATTTGAAAAACAAGAGGAGACTTTGAATATCAAATTTTTGCACAACACAAATCAAAATTCTATTGTAAAATTTGGTAATAAGGTGCATTTTCGATATTACTTGACATGTTTATTACAAATTTGCAAATTAGGTGCATTTTTGTTTGCATCCAACACCTAAGTGATAAAAAATTTTGTGGGTACTTTTTGAATTATTATTGCATTTAATTTCTTTTTCTTTGCAATTATAATTCATCAAAATCAAGAGTACTCAAAACTCCAAAATTTCACAATAATGTATGTGTTTCATTGCACAAGTATAATCCATTTTTAAAATTGATATTCTCTCCATGAAACCCTAAAATTCACTCTTATTTTTTTGGCTAAATTTCCTCAAAACGATTATCTCTCTTTAGGAGGATTTTCATGCAGGTGTCATTAAATATCTTTTTGAGTGAATTTTCTTTCATTTCTTATTTTTATGGCTCAATTTCCTCAAACTAATCATCTTTCTTCAAAGAGAGTTTTTAGGCTGGTGCCATTAAATACCACTTAAGAGTGAAATAAATATCATCTTGGTGCAAATTCTAGAACTTTTGTCATAGCAACTATCAACAAATACCTAAATGATACACAATTGCTTAGAAGTTCTAACTATTCCTCATGGAAAACCAAGATGAAAGCCATACTGATTGTAGAGTAAATGTGGTATTTAGTGGATGGCAATGAAACAATATCCACATCAATAAGAGTAGATCATAAAGTATACGACAAAATTAACAATCATCTTCTCATATTGATTCTCCTAGCTACTACTGATGAAATCTAGCCTCACATAAGTGAAGCTAAAACTGGTAAAGATGCATGGGATGCATTAAGTACCATTTTTGAAGGTAAATATCAATCGACTATTTTAAACATTCAAACTCAACTTCATACACTCCATATGAAGTTAGGAGAAATAGTAGAGCTATTCCTTTCTAGAGTGGCAGAACTAAAGTCAAATATGAATGCTTTAGGAGCAAAAGTATAAGATATTATTTTGACTTTAGTAATACTGAGGGCTCTTCCAAAATCCAAAAAAATGTTAATAATGTCCCTTAATGTATCTCAAAGAATAGTCATCTTTGTGGAGTTAGTCAATTTGTTTCAAACAGAGGAAACAAATTAGCTCCAAAGCGATAAAGTGTCGAACAATGCACTGTACTCAAAAAATCAAGGTGGAAAGAAGAAAGGAAACTTTCAAAATAGATGATCATCTTCAAAATATAAAGGAATGCAACCTCAAAAGAAGTTTTGCACAAATTGTAACAAGGATAACCATGACACAAATCGGTTTTGGTTTAAAAATAAGTAAAACAAAAATGGCAAAGTCACATCACAAAGGTAAAATAGACAAAGAAGCAATGTTGCTAGTGAAGTGTCTAATTCTAATTCTAATTTTGGTTTAGAAAGAGCACACAAAGTACTCATGGCTCAAACAACATTGTAAAGGTAAATAAATTTGTCACCCTAGGCAAGCACCATTTCAACCCTCTTTTTAGGCTTCATAAATAGCAAAAGTTTTTATTTTAAGTACTTGCAATAAAGGGGTGATTGAACCTCTTTTTAGGCTTCATAAAATAGGAAACTCTTTCTTTATGAAGTCTTTGTAATAAAAGGGAAGGATTTTATAGTGTAATTTTATAAAATTTGCCTAGGAGGCAATCTTTTTAAAAGACTTAAAAAGCTTCATGGGTTGCATATAAGGAAGGATAAACATTTTTTTCCTACTTCACACAATTTTTGGAGAAATGGAGGAAGACTTATAAGAGTGCATTTTTGGCAGCGATCGACACCTTAGTCACACTTCTTGCAAAAAATCCATTACAAGTTTTGCAACAAGGGGGAAAAATTATAAGGGTGCATTTTCGGTAGCGACCGACACCATAGCTACCTTATCAAAACTTTTACAAAATTATATTGTAACTAAATTAACCTCGTATGTAGTGATCTACTCTAGTACACCTAGTGGTTGCAGTGGTTCATTACCCATGCAATCCGGTTGGATGACAAGATTACAATAAGGACATTTGTTGATGTGAAAACAAAGTGAGTAATGACCCATTTTTTTGCTTAGAGTAGCCAGAGCACTATGACAGAGCCCAAGCCAGAGGAAGAGCCAACATTTCAACATATTTTTCACTGTATTGGGGAAGTTATATACATTACCCAAATAATGTAATAAGGGGGCATGTTAGAGTTACTATGCTTATTACCTAATTTGGTAATTAGTAGATTCTCCTAGGTAGATGTTATTTACCACATGGTAAATTTAGTATTTACATTTACTTTTGCTCTTACTTTCTACCACGAAGATATTCACTATAAAATATCTTGTGGTTAATAATCATAATAATTTTGACTACGTTAATTGTTAGTGATTGATGCGTTATTAATCAAACGCGTAATTATTACTAATATTAGTATTATAAGTTAGTAAGTTAACGCATTTTATTAACGTTAACTTAAGATATGATTTTGTAAATATGCTTAGGCTATTCATAACCTAAATTGTTTGTATTTAAACCTATGTCAATTATCAATAATATTTTATTGCCTATAGTTCGCTCTCCGAACATCTTTGCCAACCCGAGCAACCAACCAACCTAAGAATCGGCTTATATTATTATACATGAGTATAAACTATTGCATATCCAATTACCATTATATAATATTTAAATATTAATTTTTTTTGGTTACCATTATTGTTTTCCTATATGATAGTTACTTTGTTACTTTTAAGTTTCTTATTAAAAGAAAAAAAAACTCCTTTCGAAACAGAACATAACATGTTATTTAGAAACAAACACAATATTTTGTGATGATTTCTCAACTTGCATTGCATCTTATTTTGTTGACCTGTGATTATTATTTCTATGATTCGTGCTGTTGTTCAAAATTATTTTGTTGAATGTTTCAATCGGGATGTGTATTAACTATTATTTCTATGATTTCTATTTAAAAAAAAAAAGAAAATTAACCGGCTGAAGAGGAATTATATATGATATTATTTTAATCGGATTGAATGAGCCTATCGCGCTCCGTGTGGGATAGATAATGGCGGTCATTGGATGCATGTGGCATAACCTCTGATGCCACCACATTTTAGTTACGTGTTATTTCTTCCGTGAACCATTCTAACTTCCCTTTCATTTCATACACCTTTTTTTCCTATTTTCCTGGTGGTGTTTCACTTTCACCAGAGCCTTCATATGTATGCTTCTGTTAGAGAAACTAGACCACAGGTTATTTATGATATAGTTTCTTAATTTTTTAGGAAAACGTTTACAAATTACATCGACAACCACCAACAATCACCTAAAAGGGGTTTAAACATAAGATCACTTAAGAAACAACCATCATCTTAGCTACACTGCCGACCTCTTAATTCTTTTTTAGTATTATATTATGACATTCCAGATAAAATTAATTATCATAATTAATTTAATTATTTTTCTAAATAGTAATAATCATTTCAAATTCAATTTTAATAACATATAATTTAATAATAAGTACATGTTATAGTCATCCACAATATCATGAGAAGATCTTAACACATTAACCTAAACAATAAACAAATAAAATAAAATAACATTTTTCTTCGTGGTTATCCTAAAGCATCAAGTTCTCTCATCCAAAAAATATTATTTATATATTATAATATAATATAAATATAAATATGATGGTATTCTAACTAATTATATTTTTAAACAAAAATATAAGAATCTTTCAAGTTATTTTTATGAATTATTAATTCTTTTATAATCCATTTGAATTAAAACATCACTTTTATATATTATTTAAAATAATAATAATAATAAGTCTTTTGCATTTATTCAAATGTAAACTGTTATATTTATCCAATCCGAAATGCTGACCCCAAATGCAGACGTCTATATTTACCCAATCCCAAATGCAGCCTAGTTTTTCCAAATGTAGTCTTTTGCATTTACATAGTCCCAAATGTAGCCAAATGTAGCCTGCATTTTCCATACACAGTTTGTTATGATTGCACAGTCCCAAGCAACCAAATTTAGACCCAGGAAACCAGTTTCAGATCTAGATCAGCGCAGGTAACACAGTAAGGTATGTTTTTATTGTTTTAGATTCTACATATTTTTTAGGTTTTTGCAATTTCATTTTGAGGGTTTTGTAAAAAAAAATTATATTGATATAGCCCTTACACATTGACAACCATGGATATGCTATTGATCCCTTTTGTTTGTATTTTTTGTGTGCATGTAATAGGTTTTTGAAGCAAGGGTGGCCCATAAGTATACGCAAGCCCATCCACATTCTAATTGTAGTTTGAAGACATTGACACTCATCTTTTCTAATTGTAGTTTGAAGACATCGACACTCACCTTCATTTGATCTACAGAAAAAGTATTTTCCCCCTTTATATTGTATTCAAAAGCAAGCAAGCTCTATTGAAAGAACCCATGCACACTGGGGTAACTTAGCTCCCATTCATTAATATAAATACATAACTCTCTATTTTCATTGCATTCATTTGTTTTGTATATTCTATTGTTGGAGTGCATTTTTGTTGCCATAGTATTAAAAAATATTTTAAAGTATCTTATACATGATTAAATATAATTTAAAAGGTATTATTTTATATTACCTATTGTGTATATTTATTCATTGCCCTACAATATGGAACATAAGGCTTTAGTAACATTCTAGTTTTATATTTTTCTTGTGGATTAACTTAGACATTTAAAAAACATTTTTCATAAGTTATATAATCTAAGCATTAAATTTTATTTATGTTACTTTTATATTAAAAATTTAAATCAAAATTAATTTTTAATATTCTTATTAGAAAGAAAAAATATTAAAAAATTATATTATCTATGATATAAAGTAAAATATTAGGAATAAGAATACTTAAAAATAAACCAACTTTAAATAAAAGTACAATATTATATTTTTTAAATTTAAAAAAATAAATAATATATAAGAAGACCACAAAATTCAACTTTTATGATTAATGTCATGTTATTTGATGGTTTTATAATACTTATTGCAGACTTTGAACATGTTTTGAACTAGTATATGTAAAACAATAAATGTATCCTTATAGCATACATCCCATTATAGATAGAATCTCCATTTCCATTGCATGGCCAACAATTCTTTGAATCCTATTTTTAATTGAGTTATCTCTTTCAAAAGCATGATGATAAATTCTTGGATGTAAGTCAAATGATACTTAAACTTCTCTTAAAAAATATTACAAGCATTCTCTTTCCTTTAGTATTTCATAGACAATCACTATTTCATACTCCTTACAACCAAATATCATTACCATTTCTTCATTCTATAATGTATCACTACTAAATACAATATATCTCCTCCCATGCAATTATTTAGCTGTATATTTATATATATCCCCAAGACTATTATAGATCTCCTGGGAATCTACATCTCCTAATAAATATTATCAATGGATATCCTCGCTCGTAGTCCCCTAAAACTTTATCAAATAATCCACATAAATGGTGAAGTGTATTAACTACCATAGGTGTTTAATTACATTCAACTATTAACTACCACATATACCAATAGGAAAACACACAAACATAACATTGTGCTCTGTTACCATACCAATGTTTAAATATCATTTATTAGTAACCTGTCTCTTTGTACTGCCTCTTATTGGCGAGATTGAGGAGCAACATTTAGTTATTATGCGAGAAGAAGAGGAGAGGACGTCGGAAAGAACCAAATCGTACTGTCCACATTGGATTTAATCAAAACAATTGATTAATTCTTTACAACGCAACGCAAATCAGATAGATAGCGACAATTAAGGCCACATAAACACCACGGGGCTACGCACATTATGCTTTCCGTCCATCCACGTGAGTGAACCGAAGGCGAAGCTCGTTCCCTTGCGACTTGGGACCTTTTTGCTCTTAAACACGACGGCCCGGGGTGGTAAACCTTGTCAGGATGAATTCCGAGCACCCCGGGCGCCGCCCGCAAGGACTCCACCTGGTCGGCGCTCAACCGGGCGGCAAACCCATGGAACACCTCCTTATAACGATAAATTACTTTTGTAGACATGGACTCCGCCAGCGATGCGTACCAGTGGTCGTGGCTGGCGTAAGACGCCGGTTTCTGCCACGAAGCCATATAAACAATATACGTTTTTACAGCTTCCTGACTTTGAGCTTCTGCCACCGCCATGCTGAGAATCCCAACCAACAGCAACCATTTTGGGAAGTGACCTGCCATTTTCTGGATACAAATCTTTGACAAACCAGACTTCATCCATCGCTCTTATATAGCATTAAATCCGTAATCTATGCACACCGCTGCCTGTGAATCAGTGTAATTACATATAGAGTTAAGCCATTGTTATCTGTCACGGGGGAGCTTATTCACTTACAAGCTCGGGAGCAGCATTTTAAGGGTGAGTGGATCCGGAAATGTTCGAATTGTGTTGTGTTGCCCTCACCGCCGTGGCAGTAAAATGACCGTGTGGGCCTGTGCTAAACTTTTTTTTTCGTAAGAAACCTTTTTTTTCGTAAGTAGGATGTGGTTGTAGAAGAGGTATTTTAGTGGAACGGAATTCCAACATAGGAATTGTCACAAGTAACAGGCTTGTTTTGCGGCAATTGGGGAGTTGGCCATATTCTTCAAATTTATAAGTTTTGCCTTTTTTTTAAATTACTTCTTTAAGTTCAACCAACACATTTTTATTAGATAAGTTAAATTATATAGTTTTTAATTTTTAATTAAAATATTTATTTTTAATTAAAACTTTTGATTATCATTTTCATTTTTATAATTTATTTAAATTTGTTAGATAGTTTGTAATTTGACTTATCATTTATATATTTATTTATGTTGTGCAAATAACCTAAAATCCTAAAATGTAAGGTAGATTATAGATAGCGCATTTGTCATTATGTTGTTCTAGAAATATTTGACTTATTAGATTTTTCCTTTGAATATTTATTTTCACTTTTATTTCCTTTTGAATTTGGATCTACATATATGATTTTATTATTATTTACATTATTTTAAATAATTTTAATTCCTTTTTCATTATGTCTTTGTAAATTCTTTTTAATGTTTGCTCCATATAAATAATGAATAGCTAAGACCACCACTATTTAATAAGACAATATATTTCTTTAACACATTTTCTTGGAAATTTTGCATTTGTTTTATTATCAAAAAATTTCATCTCATTCTTAAGCCTTTTAATTTATGATCTCTTACTATGTGTCAAATCTTATAATATATCTAAAATACAAATGCAATATTTTTAAAATTCACTTTTGATCCCCATTCTCTTGATCCAAATGTAATCTTATGATTTTTAAAATATCGATGCAAACGCTTATTTGGGTATGCATAGGATGTTTTTTATATTAAGTAGTGTTGATTCGAGAAATTGGATGGCTTTTAATTGAAGTGTTGCTACTCCAAATCTAAATTTCAACAAGGTTGGATGCATTTGCCAAATGATTTCATAAAACTCTAGATTAAGGCTACCTCCTTACTTTCCTTTTTTGGAACACTAATTTGAAATATTTAAATTGCATGAAGTAAAATACATAAAATATATACATGAAAATAAATGTAAAATTTACCCAGGGTCAAAATAATTACTCCTTATAAAACTAAATATTTGGGAATAACTTTAACAAAATGTTGCACCTATGGAAGTTGCATGGCTTAAAAGGCTCCAAAAATGCTTAGTGCACCACATAGTGCCAAAACATTGTTTTTTATGATATTTCACTTAAAATTTGTACTTATTTTCACTTTTGTGAATTGTTTGAGCAATTCAAAAGGTTTGTTGAATGGTTCACTTACTTTTGCAAGCAATTCATTTGTGTTAACAAGTAAACAATACACCCTTGTTGAGTAAATTGCTTTTTGAAGAAATTGACATATTTGTTGAGTAAATTGTCCCTCTTAACCAATCGATAGGTTTTGCAAATAAATCATAACTTCTACAAAAATCACTAATTTTATATTTAAATTTATTTGAGAATTTCCATACCATCTAGTCTCCAAGTGTTATTCATTGCTTTCAAAATATATAAATTTTGGCAAATGTAGTACCAATGTACTACATTTATGGTGATTTCATTGGATGCCAAGAAGAATTGAAATAAAATCCTAGATTATCCTAGATTAGATAAGTTAAATTATACAATTTTTAATTTTTTAATTAAAAATATTTATTTTTAATAAAAATCTTTGATTTTAATTGTCACTTTCATATTTATAATTAAAAAAAATTAGATAGTTTATAATTTGAATTATCATTTATGTAATTATTTATGTTGTCCAAATACCCTAAAATGTAAGGTAGACTATAGATAGAGCATTTGTCATTATGTTGTTCTAGAAATATTTGACTTATCTCTCTCATTGTCTTAGACACTTTTTTTCATTTTTTTATTTTATTTTATTTTAATTTGGACCTACATATATTAATTCATCATTATCTACATCTTATTATTTGTTTTATAATTTATTTTCCATTGTGTTCTTCTTAATTTTTTTAATGTTTGCTCCAAATGAATAGCTACGACCTTCCCCATTTAATAAGACAAGATATTTTCTAAACACATTTAATAGCTAAGACCTTCACCATTTAATAAGACAAGATTCTTTAGAACATTTATTTGGAGTGAAATTTATTTTTATATGAGCTAGTTTATATTTTAATATCATCTCCGCATGTCATTTTTGCATTTATCTCATTTTCAAAACTTTTCATCTCTTTCTCAAGCCTTTTATTTTTTGATTTCTTACTATGTGGTAAATATTATAACATATTTAGAATACAAATGCAATGTTTTTAAAATCCACTTTTGATCATTTTCCTTATCCAAATGTAATCTTATGGTTTTTAAAATATTTTTAGAATATTGATGGAAACACTTATTTGGGTATACATAGGATGTTTTTAATTTTAAGTTGTGTTGATTCTAGGAACTGGCCTCACTTCTAATTTAAGTGTTGCAACCCTAAATCTATTTTTCAACAAGGTTGGATGCATTTCTCAAATGCTTCCTTAGACCTATGGATTAAGGCTACCTTCTTGCTTTCCTTGTTTGGAACTCTAAATTGAAATATTTAAATTGCATGAAGTAAAATACATAAAAGATATACTTGAAAATATATATAAAATTTAAAAGGTGAAATCAAAATTCGTAAAGTAAACTAATGAAGTTTAGAGTACAAGACATGAAAGAGAATACAATTGTTGCACTATAGAAAGGATAACATTCAATCAAACAATACATGAGAAAGAAAATAATATTAATGATTATCCATTCATTTGATTATGAAATTGATAAGTGAAAGACAAGATAGGTTAGAAATGATATATCCCAAATTTTGTGCCCTTGACATGTTACATTTTGATGAATGAGCCATGAGAGATAACAATCACAATATGCAAAATAATATGAAAGAATAAATCTGCTAGAAGATTAAAGTATGATAAAATATTACAATGTAGCTATGGAAGAAGTGAGAACTCCATTAACAAAGCTATAGATCTACATCATATTCATCACCAATAAATGGTGTGGAACATAGAACTACATGATCCACTAACCTACGTTGTTTGACTATATCCCTCGGATATCTTATCAATCTATCTAAGAGGACATACTTATATAAAAAATAGGATTGTTGGCCAACACTCTATCTAGTTGTGCATAGGATAACTTGCATATGTACAACTTGCACATTGAAACTTGTCCACTTATTACATTTCATGAAGTAACTAGATAACTTGCACAAGAATTAATTAAGATATGTATATTGGAGGATACATTTACATAAACCAAATAATGGAATAGAAACTATTTACAACACCCCCTGTATTACATTATTTGGGTATTGAAGGATTTAGTCTTCAATATAGATTTTCATCATCTTCTTCTAATTCATCTTTGTAGTCTTCTTCCTTTACATTCTTTGTATTTAGGTTCAATAGATAGTTTGTGTTGGGAGCTTCTTTTTCCTTGGATTTACTTTTGATTAATTTTTTTGTGTTCATACCGAAGGTTGAGATACTATCAGGTTCTTGTGAATATGATTCTCCTTTCCTATCTATAGTCTGTATATAAGCTTCTAAACAACTACTCAAGGTATACTATTTTGAGTTAGAAGAACTAGAAGTATTGATGCTACATGAAGATTGAAAATATTTTTCAATATTTGATTCATCAAATTTTGACTTATTTTTGAGTGATTCTATCATTCCTTTATGTTTTTCATTTCTTGCCTTGTAGTATTTGTATGTGAGCAATGCCATGTATAATATGCTTGCAAAGTCTAAGGAAAGTACAAAATCATTTTTTAGTGGTGATTGCTTCATTGAAACGTGTATGACGGTAGCATTCCATAGTATCAAAACTATCTTCTAAGGCTTCACTATGGATTATTTATTAAGCTAGATCTAACATTCCTTCTGATTTCATGAGAATATTCATGATTCCAAGTTTTATGGCATTGGATTTTTGCTTTCTGAAGCACTCATTAGTAGAAGTAGATATTTTTATATAGTTCCTTGATTGATGTATATAATCTTGATTTTATAAAAATATTTATAGATCCTTATACTTGTGGGCTAACTTGTAACTCCCACCTAATTTTAGGTTTTGATGAAAGCTTTTATTTTACCAACTTGATAATATTAGACAAATATTAACGTTATCAAGTTTTGTAGAATACCTTATGACTCCCTAATGTTTTGAAGCATGATATAGTGTTTTTTGTAAAAATGTAGTTCAATGTTGGTTGATTTTGTACAAGTTTTACAAGAATCAAAAATCTACTTTTAACACCTTATTACTCCTAATTGAACTAAGCAAATTTTTAATTTTGAAGAGGTTTTGATGTTGGAATCCTTTTGCCTATTTCTATAAACTTGAGACAAGTAAAAATATGTTTATCCAACCTTAATAAAAAATCCTTTAATAACCTCTTTTATATCCCTTGGATTATTTCTAACTTCTAAATAAAATAAATTTGATGGGGTAATCCTTATGACTCCCAAGTTCGGAAAATTAGAGAAATGATAATAATATTTGCAATATAGTTTAATCCATGTTGAATTATTTATCCCTCCTAAGTAATATTGCAAATATTAAATTAATAAGATAATTCATCTCTTTATATTTCAAGATCTAATTTTTAACCTTAGTTTATAACCATTATAACTCCAACTTATGAAAGCAATAATAAATGAGATTTAGACCTTACTTTATGGATGCAATATCTCATCAATATTCGATGCTTTCTACAGTTGAGTATAATGGTGTATATGAGATAGCTTGGGCGGTTGGTTTAATGGAGATTCCTTAGAGTGGAAATACTTGAATGTTGTATGTATGACACTGAATATTGACCATAAAAAATGGGTATCTTATAATACTCCTTCCCCTTGTCTTCCACGGTCCACTTCAAATGTTTATGTGGTTCATATATTACACCTTGATTGTGCTACATTCTTCCTTCAAACTTTTTTAATTGTACTTCTCTCGTGCATGCTAATATTGGACTTAAGATGCCTTTTAAGCACTATTGATCATAGGTATTGTGACAAGTGTCACGTTCGTTACATGTGAGAACTCTCTTCTTTATGTAACACTCAAAAACCTTCATTCAATGCTCTTGGAGAAATTAAAAAATGTATGAGCACTTGTGTGAGGCTGATGTAGAATACCAAGTGTCGCATCTTTTCTTGTAAATCCATCGTGGAAGTTTCTAGAACATTGAGAGGAATGATGACCAGAATGCCAAGTGGTATTTCTGCATAGAGTCCATTCTTGTAATACCTTCAAGGATGGATATTATAACTCCATGACCATTATTATTTGCAATGTTGCTTTGGTAGAAAGCAATATTTTTTGCCATAGGTATATGGGTGATGCGTTATGGTGATTGGATGGTATTTTTCATGTTAGAGACAACAAATGTAACACCTTCTCTCTTTATTTTGTCTCTAAATGTATTTATATTTGACATCCATTTTTTGAGATTGATATGCACTTGCCTATCTACATAAATGGGCTCATGAATAATCTAAAATGATATTTTATTATGTAGGTACATACAACCCAGATGAGCCCTTGAATGGCTCCTTCTAGCTTGGGAGGAAGAGTGCTAATGCCCAACCATTGATGGCTATTCATTCTCTATAGAATACATGCCCTAATGTGGGACTTAAAAATATGCTATTATGTTGTAAAAATCCAGATTAGAGTAGTGCAATATAATGTGTTATAATTTTGTAAAATAAGGCTTTTTAATATTCCTTCTTTTGCACTCTAGTTTTTTGGTAGATTTCTTGCAATACAATGGTTTGAGGTTGCATTTAAATATTAGATACACCTTTCCCATTTTTCTTGGAACTTTTTATAACAAGTCAAAGTTTCAATAAAAGTAGATAGAAGCTTTTTAATTGACGTAATTTTTTTACAATTTTTTTCATATTCAACTTGTAATGATTTTGATTTTGAGATTCACCAAGTCTCACTTTCATAAGCTTCTATTTTTTTGGTTATTCAAGTTCTACTCCAAATTTTGGGGGATTATAAACCTTTTTTGGTGGATTCTATTGTCCACTTCAAGTTGCAGATTTTTGTGCTTCAATAGTGTCTTTAGGAACTTGATACAAATCAGACTTTGTATCTTTCAAGAAACATAAAACTATTTTTCTTTTTGAGAGTGGTATAATAGTACATGCTCTTTACTTTTAATACACTAATATTACACCTTATAACTCCAATAAACTCTCAAAAACATGCACTAATAATCTACTACAACTAATCTAGAATAACTTAAAATGAATATTTAGGAGTTATTCTGCAATTTTACTTCAATAAATGTTTGTAGGACATAGTATTCTTTTTTTAAAGTAGATAATAGGTATTTGATAGAAACTAATATGAAATATGCAATTCCCAATAAATGTGCAATTGAATTTTTAAAAAGAAATTATTTTCTTTTGTAATTTAGAAGATTGTAATCAAATTTTCTTTTTGCAATTTTAATCCAAATTCAGGTGCTCTGATAAATATGATAAATAATACAATTAATAAATATATTTACACCATAAGTTGCATATCTTTTTTTTTAGCTCTTATCCCACATTTTTAGAGCATGTAGATATTGGTGTCTAAAAATACCAAGCTATTGCTTGAGTTAGGATATCTTGAACAACTCCTTATTCATCAAATGATGGTCTCGAACTTTATTTCATGAGCCTAGGATTTGGTGGCTTATTCTACTCTTGTGTTTTCCTCCATATGATATACATTTGGAGAAGTTTGTGTCTCTAGAGTGGTGCCTTCTTTTTGTGAGAGGTAATCTTAAAATCTCCAATATTTGGTGAGCTTCTTCTGTCTTCAAGTCTTATTTTCAAATTCTCCTCTTGGGCTTATTTTCAGATTGTAAGTCCTTCACTATTAGATACTTCACCTAGATAGTGGATTTATCCAATGAGTTCTCAAATAATTCTATTGATCTTCAACAAGGCTCTCCTAGAATTTCCTAGATGCTTGATGAGACCTTCATAAGGTCTTTTATCTAAAATATTTTGATGGTATTCATTGATATATTTACTTCAACCTTTTATTCCTTGAAGTTTTGGTGGTGAGATCTTATCTTGGATCTTTTGATTCTACTGCTCCTAATTTTGAGCAAGACTCTCCTAGTCCTTCTTCTTCTTCCAATACTAGAAGTTATTCAATGATATCTTTTCATGATCTCTTCTCTTTTGCTTTAGGATTAATTTGATTCTATAGAAGATATTCTTCCTAACTTTCTTATAGGAAGTCTCCCAACTCACTGAATCTTATATTCCTACAAAAAAGATGCTAGTAATGAAATATTTAGTGTACTTTTGAATCAGATATTCTTCTTCATGATCAAGGTTTATGTGGCCTATTTTAGTACCAAGGCTCTTGTCGCATTTTTTAGTATCAAGGCTACTATGGCCTTTTCAATATCAAGTATTCTATGGCATTTTTAGTATCAAGGCTTATATGGCATTTTCAATTTAAAGTCTTCATTGGCTTCTTCTTCAAGGCTTCTATGGCCTTTTTGTATGAAGGCTCTTTGGGCCTATTATTCAACTATATAATCCTACAACCCAAAAATGGAGATCTTCAGTCTTCTATCTTCACCATGATACTTCACTTAGAAGTCTTATTCTATAGCATTCTTCTCTCATACGATGAAATAACCTCTACACTATGATGGCACATCGACCATCGAGTAATGAAGTTGGAGTCTCTTATATTTTTGTTGTAGGAGTCCCAATCCTTTGAGAATTAATTTACTACAATAAAATAATCTTTAGGAATCGGTTAGCAAATTCTATATAACCTGGATGACCTTCACTAGACGATTTGTTAATCTAGTGGATTGAAATTTTGAGTCCTATTCTTCACAAGTTTTCATAACAACTCTATGGAAAAGACTCTAGATGAAAATTATCTTAGTATTTTCTAAAATTGAGATTCCTTTCAGTTATATCTTTGTTACTTTCCCAAAACTCTACCACCTAGATACTCTTGATATCTTTTGTTAGTGGCTAGTCCAATGGCACATCATCTTCATAAAACTATTAGGTAAACCAAAATTCGTGGTTTCCATTTTGATATATAAAAACTAGATCTATCATGGCTTTGATACTATTGTTAGCTTTTGATGAATGAGCCATGAGAGATAATAATCACAAGATGCAATAATATAAAAGAAAGTAAATCATCTACATGACTGAAGTATGCTGAAATATAAATCATATAAAAGATTACAATATATCTATGGAGGAAGTGAGCACTCCATTAACAAAGCTACATATCTACATAAAATCCATCACCAAAAAATGGTGTAGAACATAGAACTACACTATCCACTAACCTACACTATTTTACTATGTCCTCCAGATGTCTTATCAATCTATCTAAGAGGCCATCCTTATATAAGTAAAATGAGATGCTTGGCCAACACTTTGTCTAGTTGTGCATAGGACAACTTGCATATGTACAACTTGCACATTAACACTTGTCTAGTTATTACATTGCATGAAGTAACTAGATAACTTGCATATAAAGTAATCTATATATGTATCTTGGAGGATACATTTACATAACCCAAATTATGGAATAGACACTATTTCCAACATGACCAACCAAGAATATGGTACCTCTAATGGGATGCATAAGGAATTTTCAATTTCTTACAATCCCATTAGTACAAAGCATAATGTGGGTTTAATAAAGGGTAGATTTAATTTTTTATTGCTAAAATATGAACACAATGAGGGTCCTAGGCCCCTATTTATATCAAATATTTACGGTTGAGTGACCTAGGGTCAAAATAATTACTCCTAATAAAACTAAATATTTGAGTATAACTTTAGAAAATGTTGCACCTACATAAGTTACACGCCTTTAATTATTTATTTAATAGGCTTAAAAGGCTCAAAAAATGCTTAGTGCACCACATAATATCAAAATATTATTTTTCATGAGTATTTTCTCAATATTTGTACTTATTTTCATTTTATGAACTGTTTGAGTTGTTCACAAGGTTTGTTGATTGGTTCATGCACTTTTGCAAGCAACTTATTTGTGTTAACAACTAAACCATACACCCTTGTTGAGTGAATTTCATTTTGAGAAAATTGACACATTTTGTTGAATAAATTGCTCCTATTAGTCAATCCATATGTTTTGAAAACAAATCATAACTTTTCAAAAATCACCAATTTTTTGGAATTTATTGAGAATTTTCATGCCATATGGTCTCCAACTACTATTCATTGCTTCCAAACTATATAAAATCTAGTAAATATAGTACAAAGCTACTATATTTATGATGATTTCATGAGATGCAAGATTGATTGAAATGAAATCCTAGATTTTACCTCTAGCTTTGGGTACAAAGTATACAAAATTAGAATTCTTGTTATAAAATTAATAAAATTTGTTTCTTCTTGGTGGTTTGGTCCCATCAATATTGGATGATAACAGGTGCAAAAACTTTTATTATTTATTTTCATCATAATATTGCATTGTTCCAAGGTCTTTAACTTCCACGACTAAGTATTAAAAATGATTTTTAGATAGCTCTTTCCCCTTGGCTACTATTTATTTTAGTTTGGAATGGATTGGCTTTAGCTTCTTGCATACTTTGGAGGTGTTCATTTCATTGGTTTGATGTTTTTCTTCTTCAATTATGGTAGATATGATATCATCATCTAGATGTGTTTATTGTTATTTAAGATATTAGGCATTCTAATAGTAACCAACCCTTGATTTTTCTTCTATTTCTTGAATTTAGGTTTTCAAAGATGTTAGTTTGTCTTCGCAATTTTGTAAGTTCCTCTCAATGTTTAAGATTTTTTTGTTATCATTTTCACCATGTCCCTATGGTCTATCCCATGTTTTAATGCCTATGCATGGATCATTGATACAATGAGATATAAAAATGTCTTATGTTTATTGTAGAATGTTAGTCTTCTAGTCATTCGATCATTTTCTCAGCTATTTCTAAGCTTTCTCTTATAAAGGATGTTATCCTAAAGTATTCATAGGCATTATTTACCTCCTTCAATATGTGGTCCAACACATCCTTGGCTATTTTAATTGCTTGTGCCAATTTTAGATCAATCTTTGTATTTGTATGCTTCAAGGATTCTAACTCCTTAATTTATTAGTCTTTATGTGGCAAACGATAAATTACTTTTGTAGACATGGACTCCGCCAGCAGTGCGTACAAGTGGTCGTGGCACGCGTAAGACACTGGTTTCTGCCACGAAGCCATATAAACAATATAGGTTTTTACGGCTTCCACACTTTCAGCTTCTGCCACCGCCATGCTGAGAATCCCAACCAACAGCAACCATTTTGGAAAGTGACCTGCCATTTTCTGAATACAAATCTTTCACAAACCAGAATTCATCCACAGCTCCGTAATCGATGCACACCACTGCGTTTGAATCAGTGTAATTACAACTAGAGTTAAGCGATTGTTATCTGCCACGGGGAGCTCATTCGGTTACAGTCTCGGAAGCAGGATCGTAAGGTTAAGTGGATACGAAATGTTCGACTTGTGTTGTGTTGCCCTCACCACCATGGCAGTAAAATGTCCGTGTGGGCCCCTGCTAAACTTTGTTTCGTAAGTAGGATGTGGTTGTCACAAGTAACAGGTTTGTTTTCGGGCAATTGTGAAGTTGGCCATATTCTTCATCGTGGGAGTTGGAGGCAGTGGGTTGTGTAAAACTCTTGGAGAGGTCCAAGGTCAAATCCCTCCTTCACACATGTGGATATAACCCTAACCTAAAAAAAAATTATAAGTTTGATTTTATTTTTTTAATTACTTCCTTGAGTTCAATTATACACATTTTTATTAGATAAGTTAAATTATATAGTTTTTAATTTTTTAATTAAAAATATTTATTTTTAATTATTACCAGTTTTTTAAATTTGTTAGATAGTTTATAATTTGACTTATCATTTATACATTTACTTATGTTGTTCAAATAACCTAGAATATAAGGTAGATTATAGATAGAGCATTTATCATTTTAGAAATATTTGACTTATTTCTTTTTCTTTGTCTTAGAATTTTCCTTTGAATATTTCTTTCCATTTTTATTTCCTTTTGAATTTGGACCCACATAAATTAATTCATCATTATCTACATTATTTTTAATATTATTAAATTCCTTTTTGGTTGTGTCTTTAATGTTTGCTTCAAATGAATAACTAAGATCACCACCATTTACTAATACAAGATATTTATTTAACACATTATATATATTGGTAATAACCCCAACCTGTTACAACAACTCCACCAAGGAGACACACACCCACCCCCTCACACATTCATCCACGCCATAGTTTGAACCTTGGACCTCCCGAAGAAGAGTCAAAGTCCAAAATGTTGCGCTACACCCCAGGTGTGAGTTAGTTTATATTTTAATATCATCTCTACATGTCATTTTTATATTTATTTCATTTTCAAAAAATTTCATCTCTTTTTCAAATCTTTCAATTTGTGATCTTTTGATATGTGTCAAATCTTATAATATATCTATAATATAAATGCAATGGTTTTAAAATCCACTTTTCATCCCATTATCTTGATCCAAATGTAATCTTATGATTTTTAAATATTGATGGAAACACTTATGTGGGTATAAATAGGATGTTTTTTTAATTTTAAGTAGTTTGATTCAAGGAATTGGTCTGGCTTCTAATTTAAGTATTGTGATCCTAAATTTGATTTTCAACAAGGTTGGATGCATTTGGAAAATGCTTCCATAGACCTCTAGATTAAGGCTACCTCCTTTTTTTCCTTGTTTGGAACTATAATTTGAAATATTTAAATTGCATGAAGTAATATATATATATATATATATATATGATATATGAAATAAATATAAAATTTAAAAGGTGGAATAAAAATGCATAAAGTAAACTCATGAAGTTTTAAGTACAAGAGATGAAAGAAAATACAATTGTTGCACTATAGCAATCATAACATTCATTTAAATAATATATAAAAAACCAAATAACATTAATGTCTATCAAATAATTTCATTATAAAAATGATAAGTGAAAGACAAGATGGCCTAGAAGGGCTATACTCAATTTTTGTGCCCTTGGCAAACGATGAAGATGGTGCTCCTAATGGGATGCATAAGAACTTTTCAATTTCTTACAACCTCTTGAGTAAAAATCTTAATATGTGTTTCATAAAGTGTAGCTTTGAATTTTTATTGCTAAAAGATGAACACAATGAGGGCCCTAGGCCCTTATTTATAGTAAAAGTTTACCATTGGGTTACCTAGGGTTAAAATAATTACTCCTTATAAAACTAAATATTTGGGGATAAATTTAGCAAAATGTTACACCTCTAGAAGTTACATGCCTTTAATTATAACTCTAGCAGGCTTAAAAGACTCCAAAATTGCTTAATGCACCACATAATACAAAAATATTATTTTTTATGATATTTTGTACTTATTTTCACTTTTGTGAATTGTTTGAGCAATTCAAAAGGTTTGTTGATTGGTTCACTCACTTTTGCAAGCAATTCATTTGTGCTAACAAGTAAACGATACACCCTTGTTGAGTGAATTGCTTTTTGAGAAAATTAACACCATTTTTATGATTTTTTTTTAGAATTTCCATGCCCTCTAGTCTCCAACTGGTATTCATTGCTTGTAAATTATATAAAGTTTCGCAAATGTAGTACCAAGGTATTACATTTATGATTGAAATAAAATCTTATATTTTTACCTCTATCTTTAGGTACAAAGCCTACGAAATTAGAATTCTTGCTGTAAAATTACCAAAATTTATTTCTTCTTGGTGGTTTGGTCCCACCAGTCTTGGATGGTAATAGGGCTAGCAAATATTTCTATATACTTTCATCATGAAATTGCAATGTTCCAAGGTCTTTAGCTTCCCTCATTAAGTCTTCAAAATTAATTTCACATAGCTCTTACTACTTGACTACTATTTATTTTAGTTTAGTGTGGATTGGATTTAGCTTCGTGCATACTTTGGAGGTGTTCATTTAATTGGATTAATGTTTTTCTTCTTAAATCATGGTAGAGATGACATAATCATCTAGATGTGTTTATTTTCATTGGAGATATCAGGTATTCTAACAATCACCAGCCCTTGATTATTTCTTCTATTTCTTGAATTTAGGTTTTTAGAGATATTAGTTTATATTTATAATTTTTTAAGTTCCTCTCAATGTTTGGGATATTTTTTTTATCTTTTTCACCATGTCCCTATGGTCCATACCCATGATTTTATGCCTATTCATGGACCATTTATACAAGGAGATTTAGAATTTTTTATGTTCACCAATTTTAGAATGTTATTCTTCTACTATTTTGATGTTTTCTTCACTATTTCTAAACTTTTAGCTATAGAAGATGTTATAATAAAGTATTATTAGGTATTATTTATGCATCCTTTATGTGGTCCAACATATCCTTAGTTGTTTAATTTCTTGTGCTAATTTTGGGTCAATATCTATCTTTGCAAGCTTTAAGGTTTCTAACTCCTTTATCTATTATTATTTATATCCTATGTTCTCTATTAGTTTATTCTATTCTTGGTTACATCTTACATGGGTTGTTTAGACTCATAATTTAGGCTTTGAGATATTCCATATATTTATTTAATTATTTTTTTCAATAATATTTTTCTTGAGCCCCTCATATCCCTATTGTATTTGGTCCCTCATAGTCTTAACCTTTGTTAGTTTCCTATTGTATTGAGGGAAAGTAAATATGATTATCTAAATTCCTTTTCAAAAATGAAAGCTAGTCCTAGATGCATTTTTGAAAATGAAACTAGATTTATATCCATTTTTAAAATGAAAACTAGTACTATGTGCCTTTCTATAAAAGAGATAAAGATCTATTCTATGCATTATGTAAACGAGTAAAGTGAAGCATGTGATAAAAGGAATTTTGGAACCCTAATTTTGAAACATGAAAGAAATTTGAGACTAACTGTAAAAAAATAAATTGAAATCCTATGTTAGAATATGCAAAAGGAAATTGGAGTCTTAATCTAATGACATAAAAATAAATATGCATGTTACACAGGGGATTTGTGAAATATGTGGAAAATTTCTAGTCTAAATGATTTGAAAAAAATTGAAACCCTAATCTAATGACATGAAAATAAATATGCAAGTTACCCATGAGATTTGTGAAAGATATGACTATTTAAAGGCTTCTACTATGGATTATCCTTTATATTAGCTTATCAATAAGAAGGTATTGAAAAATATTAACACTATCTAAGGGAGTTAATCTAGAAGAAACCAAATACTATGGAGAGAAGACATGTTGTATACACTCAAATATGTGTTTCCATAGATATTTGAGAACCTTTATTATAGTCCATTAGAATAATTTCTAAGTCAAGAGAATCATATCAACAACTAGATCATGAGAATATTGTATTATGATGTAACAAATATTATGAGACAAGACACATGGTAAGAGATTGCAAAGTGAATATTATAAAGAGAGAAATGGAAAACATTAGGCATGATAAAAACTTCAGTTTGAAATAAGAAGATCATATCATAGTAGAAGCTTAGTCAAATCAAATATTTTCCACTTCCAATGAAGTTGCAAAAAACACATCTACATCGTCAAATGGTATAGGTCATTATAGATTACTTGATTGAACCATTTTATGAAAAATGATATAAGGGATGAGGAAGTAGAAATGTGCCAGTTCAAATTTAAAAGGATTTAAAGGAGTAAAAGAAGATGGTAAGAAAATTTTTAAAGCAAATGACATGAAAGAGATCAAGTTTCCTTGAAAGAGATCAAGGATAAACAAGGTAAATGTTCATTTTACTTAAGTAGCATAAAATTCTCTCTTTATAATAAAAATTAAAGTAGTACAAAGTGTATTATAAAATATTTGGAAGATGGGGATTTGTGTGGAAGTTTCTTCCATAGGAGCTTCGGGGGGTATTCCAATAGTATGGGACCAACTAAAATGGAAAGGATAATTGCTAAAAGCAAAAATTAATTGGATTGTTATACTATTTTGTATGAAATAAAAAAACATAAAAGTTGGGATAATAAATATTTATGCTCCAACTATAGTTACTCCTTATGAAATATGTGGAATTATCTTAACGTATTTTCATATATAATGATGATTCATAATAGTGACCTATGTATTATTGGGGGTGACTTCAACATATCTCTATCTCCTTTAGAAAAGAAATGTGGAACTCCTGGATGGTATAAATCAATACAAGATTTTGATTCATTTGATAATTTAAGTGATTATTGGGATGCCATTCCTTCTAGTTTTTAATATACATGGGATAATAAATACCATGGAAAAACTCATATAGTAGAAATATTGGATAGATTTTTGTTATCCAATATCATTGTAAATGGAATATACAATCTTTTCAAATATTTTATTGTGATTAGGATTAGATCATAAGCCCATTATTTTAACTTGTGGTTTACCCAATAATGGTCAAATATGGTTATGTTATGTTGGGATGAAGTAAATTTTAAACGATCATGTATGTACCTGTTTACTCAAAAGATGAAATATATTAAGGGGTAAATGAATATTTGGAATGCTAAATATTTTTATAGTATATTTAAATAAAATAATAAAATTGAATCCAAACACAAAATATTACAAAAGATATTAGAAATAAATGGAATGAACTAGGATTTTTATGCGTAAGAAAAATAATTAGATTTTTTATTATCATAATGCATTGAAAAAATAGTTGGATTGGTTCTAAATATCTAGGGATAAATAGATAAAGGAAGGAGATAGAAAAACCAAATTATTTCATTCTATGGCAAAAATATTTTTGTTTCTTTTAATCACATTAAAAAATATTTTAACTCTAGATGGAAGAAACAATGAAGAAGAAAAATATATCATCATGGAAGCAATTAATTATTAAAAAGAAAAAAATTGTTAGATGTTGGACAAGATAAGAAGGAACAAGGTAAGATTTTACAAAATATTCCAATAATCATCACAAAAGGAAAAAGTAAAATCATGATGAGGAACACATATATAGAAGAGCTACATGAGGCATTTTTCTCTTTCAATCTTAACAAGGAAAACTGACCTCAATAGAATTATTACAATTTTTATTCAAATGTTTATGTTTTATTAAAGAGTGATATGTTGGATATGGTTGAAGATGCTTGGAAAAAGGAAGACCATAATAAACGAGATAAAATATCACCTTCATTATATTGGTTCCTATGAAAGGAGAGAATATTTTTTATAATTTTTGTGCAATAATCCTTTGTAATATGATTTATAAGATCATTTCAAAAATTTCAATAAACACATTGAAAATCATTCTTTCTACTCATATCTTAGTTAGTGATATCATGGAGTTTAAATCTATATCATCATTCTAAGAGAAGGCTATTGAACAATTGTTTGATACTAAAGCCATTAAACAAGAAGATAGCAATAAATCCTACACAAAATATTTTAAATTGAAAACCACTCCAACCCAAAACCACCCAACAAAAACCAACCTAAAAATGAAATAGACCCTATAGCACCAATGATAATAGCAATGAGCAGTACACTAGGACCTCAGATCATTGCCAACCACAACTACAAATCCCTTGGGATAAAGAGATATTTTAAATGTGTCCATATTGATTTGTCTACTCTGACAACTCAAACTTATTCTTTTTGACAAACTCAAAATGAGCAGACCACCATAAATAGCAAAAGAAATGCACTCGCTCTTATTTGGCCTACCCACTTTTCTTCTTATTCTTGTGGAAATACAAGACTATCGAAAGATTTTTTAAAAAGGGATAGGGGATCCCTTCTCCAACCTCGACGAAGAATCAACCACCAGTCCAAACCTACACTTAGGGGAGGAAGGAACATCCACTGATCTTGCATTGCAAGAAATTGGGGAAGGAGTAAGAAACAAATCATTACCCATGTAAAATCTCTTCTTCAATAAATCCAAAGGAAAAGATCCCAACATGGGAGAAGACACTGGGATATTCCTTTAAACAATATGGGAAATAGCAGACTCTTTCATAGAAACTAGAGAATACAAAGACACCATAAGCTAAGCCACTTTAACATCCTCTTCCCTCACAAAATCAAAATATTCAAAGAAATTAGAAAGAGGTAAATAATTATTATGACCCAACGAATCATCTTGGAGTATCACCTCCAAATTACAGGGTGAATGGTTTGGAGAACCCTTATTAGATAGGATTAGGTCTGTACGAGTGAAATCAAAATCCTCGATATCACTCTTAAATTGAGAAGGAGAAGAGGTAATTTATTTACCTTTTGAAGGCCCCTAAGATTTCTTACACCACACCTTCTGCTTCTTGAATGGGGTCCACTTGGGATCCACGTTGGCCCCTCGATTTGGGTCCTTGGGAATAGGTTGGCTAGCCATCTTCTTTTGGGGATAAAATTTTTGATGATGGCTTCCCAGTCCACAAGACATACAAGCCTGTGGCTTCTTCTCATAGACCACAATCTAAATCCACGTCCCTAGAAAAGAAACAATCTCCATAGAGCTTGGAATGTTTTTCTCAATATACACCATGATACATATTTTGATATATTGCCTTTGAGCAGCTGATAAAGAAACATTATTTAATGAAAAAAAGTAACTGATTGAACTTACCACAGCCTTGAAGAAACTCTGATGCCATAAGAATGTAGGGAACCATTAGAATTTCACAATAGATATGCAAAGCATTACACAAAAGATGAAGAGAATAGTGGAACTGATTGATTTATTCTAAGGATAAACTATGTATAAATAGCAGAGTTGATCATTGAGAGATATTGGATTACAACTCATCAGACTTGATGAAGACACCACTAAGAGTTCTCCTGACACATGGAGGAACAAAAAATCAAGTGTCTATCCTAGTGGAACTTAAGATAATATTCTCTTATTCTAACACCCCCCCTTAAATGATACTAGGGGTGAATCATACAAATTATTCCTAGAAACAAGGCTTGATGAGGTACTCATGTACAATAACTTCTTTTTGAAGAGATGGTAAAACCCAATGGGAAAAACCATCAATGAAAAGGAAGTTAGAGGCTTGTCTTCATATGGCGAAGATTGTCCTCCTAATACAATATATAGTTGGTGAAAAAACCCTTGTGGGGTAAACCAACTATGAGAAAAAGAGAGGCATGTCTTTGTATGGTGATTATTGTCCTCTTTAACAAGAAAGAAAGATGAGTCCTAGCAACTTGACCTGATTAGGTACTCATTTACATAATATATGTGGTTAAAAAACCCCTATTGGAAAAAACCAACTATGAGAGGCTTGTCTTCGTATGGTTAATATTGTCCTCTTTATACAAGAAAGAAAGATGAATCTCGATAACTTGGCCTGATTAGGTACTCATTTACATAATATTGTTGGTGAAAAACCCCTATGGGGAGAAACCAAAAATGAGAGGCATGTCTTCATATGTGGAAGATTGTCCTCTTTATACAATAAATAAAGTTGTGTTCCGATAACTTGGCCTAATTAGGTAATCATATACAATAAATAGTTAGTGAAAAAACCCCTGTGGAGAAAAACCAACTATTAGAAGAAGAGAGGCTTGTCTTCGTATGGTGAAGATTGTCCTCATAAAACTAATCAATGTAGTTGTATAACCCTAAGATTATCTCGCAACTGAAGGTAATGTGGAGAAGGAAATGACTTGGTGAAGATATTTGCAATTTGATTCTCAGTTGGAATATATTCCAAGTGTATGTATTTGCTCTAAATATGTTGCCTTATGAAGTGCATGTGTATCTCAATGTGCTTTGTTCACTGATTTTCATCTGTATTTCATGCAATATGAATTATGATTTTATTGTCACAGAAAAGAGTTATAGTATTCTCATGGGTGAAACAAAATTCTATCAGAATTTGACGAAGCCAAAGAGCTTCTTGACTAGCCAAAATTGTTGACCTGTATTCTGTCTCCGTAGAATATAGAGAAACTAATTATTGTTTCTTACATAACTAGGCTATTGGAGAAGAACCAAGATGAAAGACATAGCCTGAGGTAGAACATCTATATTCTACTAAAACTGCCCAATCTAAATCTGTGTAGCCAATGATATCCATAGATTTTCCTTTGTAGAAGATACCAAAGTGAGTAGTGCCTTGCAAGTAACGAAGGATACCTTTTGCTACTTGCCAATGACTGAAGTGAGGTTTATGAGAGAATATGGATATGAGTCCAACTACAAATGAGATATCTATGTGAGCATGAGTAAGGTATAGCAAACTTCCTACAAGCTAATGGTAAAGAGTTGCATCACATAGAGGGGATGAGTAGGAAGTACTAATATTAATGCTAAATTGAAAGGGTGTAGGAGAAGGTTTGTGATCTGTCATATTGAATCTTTGTATAATATCTAGAGTGTGCTTTTATTGGCACAAAGAAATACCTGCATTGGTTTGACTTATTTGAATCCTAAGGAAGTAATGAGTTTTACCTAGATCAACCATTTCAAATTTTTCAGAGAGGGAGTCTTTTATAGTCTGTATGTGAGTCAAGTTATTACTAGTGAGAATAAGATAATCAACATATAGAACAAGAATGGTGATGTTACCTTCATTTCTCCAAATGTAAACCATGTTATTAGACTCACAATGAGAAAAACCTGTAGAAAGAAGGAAGGAGTCCATATTTTCATACCAAGCTCTAGGTGCTTGTTTGAGGCCGTAGAGAGATTTTTTAAGCCTACAAACAAGAGAGGAGTCTTGAGTGAAACCAGTAGGTTGTTTCATAAATATTTATTCTTTTAAATATCCATGTAAGAAAGCAAATTTTACATCCATTTGATAGACAGACCACTTATGGGAAGCATCTAGAGAAAGAACCAATCTAACAGAATCCATTTTAGCAACTAGAGCAAAGGTTTCTACATAATCAATACATTCAATTTGGAAAAATCCTTTGGCTACTAGACAAGCCTTGTGTTTGTTTATTTCTCCATTAGGCCCATATTTTATTTTTTAGATCCATTTACAATGAACTAACTTCCTTCCTTCAGGAAAGGAAACTAAGTCCCAAGTTTTATTTTTGATTAAAGAAGAAAATTTGTTCTCTATGACATCATCTCATTCTTTAATACTTAAGGCTTCTTTGAAGGATTGAGGATCAGAAGAAATATATTGACATACAAGACCAGTGTCTATGGGGTTGAATGATCTGGTTGAAGAGTGATTTTGGATGTAAGGTATAGCTTCTCTAACAATGGTGCGATCCCATTTGGTCATAGAGGAAGGATTGGAAGTAGTTGAAAGATATTGAGTTGGAGTTACATGTTCCTCATCTTTATTATCAATGACCAAGTTAACTTCAAGAGTTGGCTCTTCATAATATTGAGTTTCTACTATAGTAGAAGGATCAATGGAGGAAGAGAATGTTTGAGGATATTTTTGAGGGAATGTTTCATCAAATTAGACATTCCTATGAAATAAGACCTCATGAGTTGAGGGATTAAGAATCCTGTATGCTTTCAATTCTTCACAATAACTGATAAAAATGAGCTTTTTGCTTTTCTTATCAAGGGCCTTCCTTTTCTTCTTTGGGATGTGAGCCCAAGTAGTACACCCAAAAATATTTAGGTAGAAAACATCTATTTTTGAGCCATACCAAGCTTCTTCAAGAGTTAAATGGTCAAGAGCTTTATAAAGTGTACGACTTTAAATATAATTTGCATAGTTAATAGCTTCTGCCCAAAAAACTTTTGGAAGATATCTTGAATGGAGCATACGATTTTCCATATTTTTAATGTCTAGTTTTTTCTTTCTGCAATGTCATTTTGTTGAGAATTATGGGAGACAGAATGTTGATGAATGATACCATGATTTGAAAGAAATATGGAGAACTCATTACTGCAATATTCCCCCAATTATCAATGTGAATCTTCTTGATTTTACAAGATGTCTGATTTTCAACTAAGGCTTAAAAAACTTTAAAGTGGGATAGAACATCACTTTTATATTTTAGGAAGTAGACCTAGGATCTTATAGAAAAATATTCAATAAATGTTAGAGCATACTTTGCTCCTTTGAAATATGGTTCTGGAAAGGTCATTAGGTCACTATGGACTAAATCTAGAGGGGATGAGGCTTTTAGAGAACTACTTGGGTGGAAGGAATCTCGATGTTGCTTTCCAAGAGCACATCCAGGACAAAATCCATCACTAGAAGAGACTTGGGATAAACATGTTACCATATCATGGGTGCTTAGATCCTTTAGGTAGTTGTAACTAAGATGACCAAACCTTTCATGACACATTTGGCTTTCAAAATCTCCATGAGCCACAAAATAGGAGGCTCCTTCTAGATTTTGGAAGCCTTTAAAGTGAATTAGATGAGATTTATAATCAATATTTCCTTTGGCTATAAGATAATGGGGATGTTGAAAGTCTCTTATCTCAACTCCTATTTGGGATAAGAGAACAATTTTCCTTTTTTTAGAAGTACAATTTTGATAGACTAAGAGGATATTTGTGGCAATGTTTGGAACATATAGAACATTATTTATAGATCCACCATCAATTATTATGTTCCCCTTTCCTTTGAAAAGGATAAAATAAGATTCTCTCACTTCAATGGTACAAGTAAGGCTAGAGGAGATAGAAGAAAAAAACTTATCTAAAGCAGTCATGTGATGATTAGCTCCAGAATCTAGGACCCAGTAATTAGAGGAAGAATTGGAGTTTTTTCCTTGAGCATTAAGGGATTTTCATATTTGTTTTTTATTTTCTATCTTTTGATCCTATAGACACCAAAACAACACCAATCTGATTATGTGACGACAAGCACTAATCGAATTGACATACATAGCCCCTAGGGCAACCCCCATAGGTTAAATAGTGGTCCTAACCACTCTCACAATAGTTTGGAATGTCAGAGGTTAGTTTGAAACCTTTTTAGCACTTTTCTCCCTACTCGTCCCACCTTAAGATAATTGCAAACTTGTATTCATCCCACCTTGGGACGATTATCAACAATCATCCCAGGGTGGGACGATTAGTAGGTTTGACTGGCAAAAAGTCAAACCTCGACAGGTCCACCACTTAACTGCACCTTCAGGGCATGAAATTGTGAGGAACGGCTTCAAATCAAGGAGAGGGACTTCAGTCAATCATGTCTTGATCATGGAGGTCTCATGCAAAGAGAATCTAAATTAGGGAATAATATTTTCTCCCAAAATAGGGCAAGCAAGTCAAGTGGCACCCTCGCATGCGCATTCAAAGAGAGAGACCCTAGGTCTATAAATTGGTGAGTCTTATCACCCAAAAAAAGAAATTAGAGAAGAGAATTTGGAGCAATGGAGTGCTACCAAATTACATACTCACCCATTGTTTGTGCTCCTTACATCCTTGATCTCTCCTTTGGAAGGGATGTTATTGGGTGATTATTGGAAGCGCAATCTGGACCCAAACCCAAAAATTTGTCCACAAAACACCACCAAATTTGTCGACACAACCCCCTAAGTAGTTTTGGACCCATCCCAAGTGGATTGGTGCTAAAACCAAGTCCCAAACGGTGGGCGTCCTACCCTCGGGTGCCCCTTGCACTGTTGTAGTTCTAATCGCCCCACCCCGGAGTGATTAGAAATCTATGGTATATTTCCATACTATTATTTTTGCATTTGATTCTAGGTCACTTACATATGTTGTCATTTAAATTTCATGTTATTCTGAGCATTTTTTATCATGCTTTTGTTATTTCTCGCTTTCACTAACATGTAGGGAGCATCATCATATTTTAGGTGATAGAGGCCAAATTAGTAAATTCTGACCTTCTCGGTCATCCCAAAATGCCCCGTTTTACCTAACCCCAACTTTGTAGGTGTTTTGGAGACCTCTAGACTAGACATTTAGGAGGTGGCTTTCGGACAACTTATAACAGTCCTAATCGTCCCACCCCGGAGCGATTAGAAATCTGTGCAATATTTCTGGACTATTCCTTTTGTAGTGTCTTCCTGGTAATGTTTTATTACTTCTATAAAATTTTTAGCTCATTCTGATATGTTTCAGTTATCATTTTAATAATTTTACGCATGCACTGACCATAGGCCTTGGGGATCGCATGTTTCTCTCCATTCGTAGATGCTACTAATCCTTTTCTATTTCTTTGAATGTAGGATCTCGACACCAGAGGAGTAGAAAGGAATCAAATATGCATTCACACAAGCGGCAGTGACATTTGGCCTGCCCACTTTACATGTGGGCACGTGAAATAAAGTGTACCAATCCATGGTGTAATAGAGCCCTACTTAATGCTCCTAGCCCCCAAAAATGGAGGAGACATATTGTAACCTGATTTTAAAGCAAATTAATAAAAAAAATTGTACTCAACATTTGCTTTCTATCTTGTTTCAATTCGTTTATGTTTCTCTCCTTTCATGCATTTCAGTTTGTAGGACTTAGCGTTCCATTTTGCTTTGGCATACATCACACTTGGAATTTCCATTTTGTTTTCGTATCCTTGTGCTTTCAGTGGGGATCATGGTGGGACCACTGTACCTTGATTTTAAGATCAAAATTTTGATCAAAATTTGTGTGTTTTTTCTTGCAGGTATCAATATTTCAAGCACTGGACTACTACTCATTCCACCCTATGATGAATACAGAGCTAGAATTCATGTCACCCAGGGATGAATAGGAATTCCTCTCACCCTGTGACTAATACAGATATGTTATTCATCTCACCCCGAGACGATTAGCTCTCTGTGTAATTTCAGAGAAAAAACTTAGAGGCATCCAGTTTGGGCAGAGAAGAGGTAGGGGTTCTGAGCATCCTCTGTCATTTTTTATTTTATGTCTTTGTCATTTCATATTTCTTTGCTTGCATAGGAAATTTTATTGCATGATTTATTTATTTTTGCAAGTAAAAATAACCCCACACACCACATGGTAATTTAAACATCAAGGTGTTGGTCATAAAACCCCAACCCTTGATCAAGACCAACAATGGATTTCATCACCACCTTGGCTTGATTTTTTGCATACATAACCTCGATCGCTACTATTGCTAGATGTAAATCTTGACAAAAGTTGACCAAGTGTAGCTGGGGTGATTCCCAGTGCATGAGGATAATTCTTCTATGGCAGGTGTCATAAACAAAGTGATTCCCCTTCTGTACCGCCTATGTTCCATGTACTCTTCTGCTCTCACGTACCAATAGTCTCCCTCATGTAAGGGCGAGTATATAGAGAGGTTCGGTATAATGGCCTGGAAGTGGTATATTGAAGGGGCGACCATTTTGGGAGATATAAGAGCCATCATATTGCATATACAACAAAAATTTATTTACAAGGTTTTCAAAACAAATATCAAAACACACTGAACTAGATTTAGGGCACACTTTTAATCCATAAACAAGATAATCATTTCTTTGATTATGTGTTTTCTTTTGTTTAGTGTAGCATAAAAAATCGTAAAGAAGATAAAAATGTACACATATTTAGAAGAATATCACCATGGTGTACACCCGTAGCCAAGCCCAATCACGGGAAAAAGCTGCAAAAAGTGTACAAAGGGGGACAAGTCACCTCCGATATAGTCCTCAGGACTTGGTCATACCGCCTTCGTAGCCTGACCCACAAGATAGTCCACATCATGCCCTTATAGAATGGGACTATAGATGCACCCCTTTGAGGGGCACTCCCACTCAGCATAGACCCTTTCAGGAGGAGGCCATACACGTGGCACTCAATATAGATGGGAGGGCTCCCTTAGACACTCATTATGAGTGGAACCATGTGATGAAGCGCTAGAGAAACAAAGGGTCCATATGATTATGTCATCCCTCCTTTACCTCTTATTACTGTCAGAAACAATAGGTCAAATCCAGAGCACAAGGCTCTTTAGATAGGGTAAGCCAATTTTGCCTACCCCTTTCACACATATGAAAGGGAGCATGAGGAATACCACTACATTCCTCAAGAACAATACACAACATGGGAGCAATGCACCTCCGCACCTGCTATGTATCAAGATCACCCACTGATGCCAGAGCCTCAGGTGAATGCCACTAACCTTGACTGAGATAGACATGTAGGAGAGGCATCTAGGATTCCTAAACACAAGACGATGGAACAAATTGACTTGGCATTTGCCAAACATGTCGCCCACCAAGCGTAAATCATGCAGCTCGAGAAATACCAACAATAGTTAGAGCACCTTGAAGAACACAAGCTTATACTGAGAGGGGGGGTGAACAGTATAAGACCTCTTTTTACTTTTTCCTTTATACTTCAAAACTGTAAAGCAATATACCCAAAGCAATATCAAGACAATGCACAAAATCATCCACAAAGTGACACCAATTTTAACGTGGTTCACCCAGAATGCCTGGGCTACATCCACAAAAATTTTCTCTAAAAGTTATCTCAAAGTTCTTTGGGAAACCTTCCCAATTACAATGTTTATGAGCCTCGGCCCAAAGGAGACACCTTCCCCCGATCTGAATTTATGAGCCTCTACTCAAAGGAGATACCTTCCCCTAATCTAAATTTATGAGCCTCTACTCAAAGGAGATACCTTCCCCTCTACTCTGGAAATGATCCCTCAAAAGATCAACTGCCTCTACCTCTTGCTAGCATGTGGAACTCCTTTCCACCGAAGACCTCCTGTCCTCAATGCTTAGCCTAAGAGACCTCTGCCTTCTATGATCACGTCCACATCAGCTCAGCTACCTGTACCAAACATAGTCATTCTTCCTCTGTCTGTCAGATCTGTCCAACTCTATGAACAAATCAATCCTCTACACACAAGCCTTCTTAAAGACTTGCCAAATCTGTCCTTAGGTTCTCTGATAGAACCAATGTACCTCTATCCTCAAGTTTTCTGATAGGTTCTCTGATAGAACCAATGTACCTCTA
>JAQPPZ010015502.1:0-35290 GCA_028583015.1 Wollemia nobilis
CCCTCTTTAACCTTTTGTTTAGATGCTATTCTTCATTTTGTATATTGTTATTTTATTACAGTAGTAGTAAAATAGAATCTTTCGGTGCATTTTCCAGATTTTCTTCCTCAAATTTATGAGCCAATTGTGAGATAAACTTGCAGTCCTACTTCTTAAATCTGCCCTACTAATTGAGATAGAATTTCTACCATGTCTGTCCCAAAATTAGGTTTTTGTACAGTTTTGAAGTTCTCATGCAACTAAGGGTAGAAGGGGGTGTTTCTTGACATTTTGATCATGTTCCATTTTCAACTTGCCAATATTGTATGAATAGTTTATGCCAAATATCGATTATCATACATTAAATGCTAAATTATTACTATGACTTAAATGCAAGAAACACATACCTTACTGTCCTGAAAATTAATGATGAACCTTACAAGTTGCTTCTGATGATTGTTAGCAAGCTATCTGAAAACATAAATATACACATGAGAAGTGTGAGATTTGTACAATGGTGGAACAATGATGGGTGGATCAACAAGGCAATGCATGACAAAAAAATAGTTTTCATTAAAGCCAACTCAGCAGTGCCTCAAGGAGGTTTTCACTACTGAATTATTCATTTTTTTTTTTTTTTTTCTTTTTTTTTTCATTTTTTCTTGTCTTGCTTGTACCCAAGAAGGAAGTTCACAAACAAGACTATTATTCTTTTTGCTTTTCTTGTTTTTTTTTTCTTTCTTTTTGTCAAACTTTTTATCATCACTCTGAATCTGATATTGAAGAGAAATTCTCTTCCATTATGTGTACATCCAATGGAATCTCCTTCAAAAACTCCTCCTTAGTTAATGGTGCATGGTATACCCAAAGGCAATGTCCATTCACCACTAACATCCTCCATGAATTACCAATGGGAGAAAGAAGCATTGCTCCATATCTAAAAACTTCTTCAATCAAGTGTTGTCCATGCCTCCTAGTCTGTAAAATTTTATCAATATGTACTTGAAACAATTAAATACCAATTCCCAAAAGATGTTAAGTGCTTACATAAAGATAAAATCTTGATATACCCTTGTAATTCCATGTAAAGGGATTGAAATATTATTTCAAAATAGCAACAATTTTGCTTTTTGTTTATAAGTCAGCCAGCTAATAATGTTCAAGAATTTTCTTGGCTGCACTTCAATTTGTTTCATTCCTAGGAGGACAGAATTTACCCCTTTGTAATTTCTTACTAAGGATTTCAATGGAAGTAAATTTTCTATGTGTAGTTTTTCTATTTTTTCTCCTTTATCCAAGGCTAATTTATGTGTGTTTGGACTAAAGGTTTTCTGTGTATCTCCATTGATTTTTGTCTCTTCAAGCTTAGGTAAGTTCTTGTTTGAGCACATTTGGATGTTGTTGCAGTCAATAACATTTCCTGTAGGTTTTTTTTTTACCAGATTCAGCTACATAGACAGGGGATTCCTATCCTGTATTATTCTGACTAATCACAGGTTGGGCTGAAAAAGATGTATTTTTGGTTTGCACAATAAGACAAAAAGTGTACAACTTTAGCAGATCAACTACTTGTCATGTAGGATCACCTCTAATGAGATCAACTATTGTCTGTGTAGGCTAATAATTTCTAGGTTACGATTTAGCACGATAAAATCCTAACAATATTTAAGTAATAATGGAAAACTCTAGGATCACCGTTAAGTTGTAAACACCTATTTTGATTGTGTAAAAGTTTTGTGATTTTATTTTTATTTTTTTAATAGATTCAACTTACATAGACAGGGGTTACCTATCCTATATTATTTAGATTGACCATAGGTTGGGCTGGAGGTAGTGGTTTTACTTGCTCTATTTTTTGTTGTTGGGATCTCCCTTGAGAAGAATTTAGACTAGGCAACAAATTTTGCATCTCTGAGTTGTGGAAGTAAATGGCATTTATCAGTGATATGTCCTTGTGAACAAATGCTACAAGTAGTTGATATGATTGTTTTGTTCAAGGGATAGTCTTGTATATCTGCCATGATGTCTTCTCAACACCTAGTACAAATTTGTTTATACTACCCTGATGATATGGATATAAAAATGGTAGTACTAGCAGATGGCTCCTCTAAGAGATCTTATGTTTCTTGATAATGAGGATGATGAATTCTTTCAATTTTTATCAAGAATTTCAAACATAAGCAATTTAACCCCTAGGTGTGAAGATCACCTCCCTGTGGTTGCTTGTTTTCTAAATGGACTAAAATGCAATTTACCAAAAACTATTACTAATACCAATCATTTATCCATATTTTACTCTGAAGTTCACAATTTAGTATAATTAAAAATTATTGGGCTACTTTTACCCTCTAACAACACCATGTTCCCTGGCAACGACACCAAAATGATGTGTTGTCGTTAAGCACATCATTAAATCTCAAATATCTTATCAATATGGGGTGGTGTCCAAGGTTGTCTATGATAGAAGGCTAGGGCACAGTACAATTCAAGAATTCAGATTTCAAGCATTTATTGGGTGAGACAAATTTGGTTTAGCCTTTTGGTGTCACACTAAACCTAATCTATAGAATGGAAACTTGCAGAAAATAAAAACTAATTCTAAGTTGCAGGAATTAAAATCTAACTACAATTACAAAAATTGGAATTACTAAATTGAAAGTCTAATCTACTTTTGCAGAATTTAAATTACAGAATTTAAATTGCTGAATTTAAATGTTACTGAAATGAAATCCTAAGTTACATTTGCAGAATTGAAACCTAGTTACTCTTTCATAATTGAAATGATTCTTGTAAATGAAACTTATGCTAAAAACACCTGTCAATGTCCTACCACAAAAGGTCGTCAAGCTTATGCTATAAGAATTGATAGCAAAATGAAATATGCTGAAAATGGAAAGTTGCTAAAATAGAAAAGTAGGGAAAACATGGAAAGCAAAGAAAAAATGCTTAATATAATTTGTCAGCTGACACACACACAAATTATGTACACAAAAATAATAGAAAACATAAAGAACATTATACAAACTTAAAACGAGAAAAGTAAACTTGACAAGTAATCTGTTAATTCTATTGCAACAAAATTACAGATTAAAACCTGCCATAAAAATCCTCCTTCTAGATCTGAAAGTGGGCCCATACTTCCTGATCTAGAAGGAGGTGAAAATCACTCCTTAACTAATTAACACTCAGAACAAAAAATGATAAAATAACTACACTTTTATTGATGACAAAACATGTTGAAAACTGTTATAGAAAATTACTATACAGTCCTAATTGTTGCTATTGAAAACTCTCCTCTATTCTAATTCCTAAATGGCTCAACCAAGGAGGGAGTTGTGTTATTTATATAAATATTTACAACATATCCCATGCTCAAATCAGCCTATGTGCTACTTTATAGTGATTTGCCAATAATTCTAGATTTGAAATAAATGCAAATCTAGACAGTTTGTGTTGCAGTAGTAGTCATTGGCCCTTAGAAAGCATCTTCAGTGGTGGAAGTACATGGGAGGAGTCTAGAAATATCTCACACATCTTTCTCCACTTTAGAATATGTCATTTCTATCTTGCAAACAACTTCCTATTATGTTGTAGTTATTTCTGGGTTTATCTTAGAAGATGATCAATTGATCTTTTTCTATGAATGGTGGCTTTGGACGACAAGGATGACAAAGACAACTAGGGGATATTTTCCCTTAACCTTCTCAACCTTATTTCCCTTTTTCCATCGTAGTCAAAAATTCAAAAAGCACTTTTTGTTCTCAATCCGGAGCTAAGTGGCTCAATCCGAAGAGATTGTATTTCTCAATCCGAAGAGATTGTATTTCTCAATCCGAAGATACCTGTTCAATCCGAAGATCTTTGGAATGACAAAATTTGTGCTCTTCAAGTGATTTTAGTTGTATTTATCAGATGTATTAGCCCTTAGGATCATATTGCAATAGCCTTCATTCCTCTCCATGTGTGAATTCTAGAGAGTAATGTCTTATCCACTTTATACCTTTTGCAATTGTGAGTGTATCCTCCATTACAAAAAATCTTCCCAATCAAATAAAATCAGGTTTGAAGTTGCTGCCATGGCGGTCGAAGCATAAAACCCTACTTGTGAAATGTGTTGCACCAATGACGCTTGCCACTTGTGCACTATGGAATCTAAAGATAGTCCCATCAGCCATGATATCATGGAATACATATCTGGGCTCTTGAAATTATTTAATGGTGCTCATAGTTTCAGCAAATCTCCAAATCATGGTGTCTTAAATAACTGTCTCTCCATGAATTGCCACATGTGAATGGTGGATTGATGCCTCTCTTGCTCTTCTTTAAAATTAAGCTTTTTGTGTGTGGCATAAGATGGAGGTTGCACACCACAAGCAAACACATCCCATATGGAATTAGTTGAAATATTGAATAAATCTTCTCTGTGGGAATTTTGGATAGTTCTTGAATCAGCATTATAACATTACGCAATTGCCCAAATCAGCTCGAGACATGGGTACACAGGTGTACACAAATACCAGGAGAGATGAGAATGAAATGCTATAGTACGGGGACTCTTAGCAGACATATTTTTTGCAGTAAACTTAACATCTAAACACAATTTTTCCACTCCTTTGTTGGTGATATTGCAATCATTGATCTGCACTAGGTGATCATCATAGGGTTTTAATTCAACATCTTCATCCTCGTCCGCTCGAGCTTTTCACTGCTTCTTTTCGATTTTAGGCTTTTTCTGCACTTTCATCTTCTTGGCTTCTGTGGCTTTCTTCCCCATCTTCAGCTTTCTTGGAATATGCAATGAAGAACAACAAAGCCTAGGGTAAAATAAACTCACAAGACTTCTTCACAGGAACTCCGTAAATGCTTGATTGAAAATCAAAGAATTGGCCTCCTTTTATAATTGTTCATGTGTATCCATTGGAAATCTTGCTAATTTTATGGGCACAACATGCATTCCAATGATGATTTTTTTTTTTTTAAAGTGTGATGAATGGGTGGAGTGAATGACATGGCATGAGGAAATGGAAATATGTAGAGATGACGGGTAGTGCAGTATGGAGTGGAGTTTCATGGAGGAAAATACGGGCATGAGGGTTTGAATGGAAGTTGGTGGTTTTTATTTTTAAATGTTTGTGTTATTTTTTATTTTTATTTTTTCAAAATCAGAAGAAAGAAAAGACGTAAAAAGGAAAATATGTACATATTTACATCCACAATCTCTATTTTCACTGATAATAGGCCTTCAAATGAAGACCATTAACTGGAATTGACAGTGCATTACCGTCCATATCTTGCAAATAAAAAGAATTAATTTGATTGGCACCTGTAATCTGAAATGGACCTTCCCATATTACCTCGAACTTGTGATGTTTGTCGGGCTTTGACTTCTTTTCATTCCACTTCAATACAAGGTCGCCAACCTTAAAGGTCCTTTCAGAAGCCTTTTTACCGAACCATCTCTTCGTCATCTCAGCATGCTCTATGAAGGCTTGGTACGATTTCTCCCTTTCTTCCTCCAACTGTAAAAGTTGAGCCAACCTCATGCTCATGGGATCAAACTCATCATTTTCATCATCAACCAAATGCCAAGTTTGGAGGGCCGGTAATTCAATATGAATAGGCAAAACAACTTCTTTACCGTATACCAAGGAATAAGGGGACGTCTTGATGGATTTTTTTACCGAGATGCGATCAGCCCATAATGCTTGGTTCAAAAGCAAGTGCCAGCTCCGCTTATTGTCGCCAAGGGTCCTCTTCAAAATTTTGAGCAGGTTCTTGTTTGTTGACTCAGCCAGGCCGTTCCCCTATGGATAATAATTAGATGAAGTTTTCAAATAAATTCCATACGTACCCGCAAATTCACTAATTTTGGTGCCTATGAAAGGAGTTCCATTATCTGTTATAATTGCATCTGGGACACCAAAGCGAGTGATCAATCCTTCGAGAAAAGTAATGACCGTGGCTTGATCCGCTTTCTTGGTTGGAATTGCTTCAGTCCATCTGGTGAAGTAATCAATTGCAGTCAAGATATACTTGTGGCCAGCAGATGAGTTAGGTTCAATAACCCCCACAAAGTCAAGGCCCCACTGCTGAAAAGGTGCTTCTACTTGAATCGGGCGAAGAGGAAATGCTCCTTTTCTGACTCTACCAACATATCGCTGACAACTGTCGTAATGAGTACTTACTTTGTGAGCATCAACAAACAAAGTAGGCCAAAAATAGCCTGCTCGGATGATTTTTAAGGCCATGGGCCTTCCCGCATAATGACCACCTGATAGTCCAGAATGAAATTCTTCTAAAATATTTTCTTTTTTGGAGTCCCTCACACACCTGAGAAGAATTCCATCAATGTTTTTGTAAAATAGCCCTTCAGGCAACAAAGTATATCTGAGAGCTTGCAACCTGAATCTCCGACGTTGTGAAGCATCAAGGCGAGATGGACATATGCCTGAGTTAAAATAATCGATCAGCTCTTCGGTCCAATCAAGATCATTGGCGGTATGGTTTGCACAAATTTTTTCATCCAAACTATCCTCATGCAACATATCTAATGACTCAGAAGTTGCACTTTTGGCTAGTTCCTGACATAGAGCTCTCCCATGAACTAACTTGGTTGGTCGGATCTCCACATCATATTCTTGAATTTTTGAGACCCAGCCTGCTCTCTTGTCTCCTAATTCTCCTTGGAGAATAAAATTTCTTACATCAAGGTGTATGACATGCACAACCATTTTGCTCTGAGAAACGAAGTGTCGAAATTTCTTCAATGCTTTCATTATTGCATATACTTGTTTTTCAATAAAATTATATTTCTCTTGATGAGGAGAAATAACCTGACTCAAGAAAGCAATTGGCTTCTCACCTCCATCCTCTTGCGGTTGTGTCAAAACTGCAGCATAACTCTCTTGTTCGCCGACTGCATAGAGAATGAAATCTTTAGAATAATCAGGATTAATCAATACTGGAGCCTGAGTAATCCTCTCCTTGATTTCCTTGAAAGCCTATTTTCTTGTGTCAGTCCATTTAAACTCAACACCTTTCTTCAAAAGCTCAGTCATGGGTTTCACCACTTGAGCGAAATCAACAATAAACTTACGAATGAAATTGATTTGGCCAAAGAAAGATTGCAAATATTTTTTATTGGCCGACAATGGTAGCCTCAGGAGGGCTTCAACTCTTGCAAGATCGATCGCCAATCCTTCTTGCGAGATTACATGGCCCAACAACTTCCCTTATTTGATAGAAAATATGGACTTCTTAGGATTAATCGAGATCCCAAACTCACGACACTTCTCAAACACCTACCTCAAATGAGCAATGTGGTCTTCTCTGCGATGTGAAAACACAGTCATATCATCAAGATAGATTACAATAATCCTATTCAATAACTCACCGAAAGCAATGTCCATAGCCCTCTGAAAAGTGGCACCAGCATTTGAAAGTCCAAATGGCATCCGCTGGTAGGCGAAAGTACCCCACTTGGTGGTGAATGTTATTTTATATTGATCCTCGTCTTTCACCCAAATCTGATTATACCCAGAGAAACCATCAAGCAATGAGAATCTCTGGGCGCCAGCTACTACATGAAGTATTTGATCGATCTGAGGTAGAGGGTAATGGTCTTTTAAAGATGCCTGGTTTAGATTGTGAAAGTCAACACACAACCGAATGTCTCCATTCTTTTTCCATACTAGGACCAGGTTAGCCACCCATGTTGAGTGCTTGATTGGATAGATTATCTTGGCCTCTAGCATCTTCAACAACTCCGCTTTCATGAGGACTTCAATCTTGGGATTGATAGGCCGTTGTTTCTGATGAAAAGGTTTTACCCCTTCCTGCAGTTCTATAGTATGTTGGATCACATTCTTATCATAACCCCTCAAATCATGGTAGCTCCAGGCAACAATATCTGGATACTCAAAACACAATTTCTTGATATCTTCCAGCTCTTCTGGGGTGCCATCTATTCCAACCTTGATGACTTTCTCAGGCTCCAAATTCAACTCTCTATAATCCTTCGCATCTATTCTAATCTTGTGCTTCTCAACCCGATCACTCTGGTCAAACATACTTTCAAGTGTAATCAATCCCCTAGGGATGTGATTATTTTTTAGTTGAATCATCCCTTCTCTCTCTTCTTCGGCAAGAACTCTATCATCAACGCTTGCAGTTTCTTTAAGTAGGAAATTGACTATCTGCTCATCATTGTCAAACACTTGCCAATGAATATTTTTTTTGGGAACTAAGGGTCTGTAAATTACCCTAACTATCTTAGGCTTTCTAACTACTTGCTCCACAGGGGAGTAGTTAGCACCAAGAGAGGCCAGAATATCTGCATGTTTGTTTAGCTCTCTCAAAATTGCCTGAACATTTAAAGTAGTGAAAGATTCAAACAAGTCCCACACTCTATTACGATAAGCTTTCAAGTAGTGTTGCTTTGACACACACCTGTTAGTGATCTGATTAATGATGAGTTCAGAGTCACCAAAAATCTGTAGCTGTTTAATACCTAACTTCTCAACTTTCTTCAATCCAAGGCATAGTGCCTCATATTCAGCTGCATTATTTGTGCAACCCCAAGTTAGCCTATAAGAATAGGTCTTTTGCAATCCTTTAGGAGAGATCAACACAATGCCAGCTCCTGCACCATTCTTGCATCTGGCACCATCAAAATACATTCTCCATAACTAGTCGGCAATAGGATCAAGAGAATCAAGAACCTTCTCTTCAATCTGCTCTGGCTTCATAATAGTATAGCAGCCAATGTCCATTCCAACCATCGCATTGAAGTCCATGAGTGAAAACTCATCCTCAAGGTGAAGCTCACCCAATGCTTCTTCCATTAAATCAACTTCTTCTAACTCCTCGGTCATCATGTTAACCGCTCCTGGGGAACTTTCTTCTTCCAACTTCTCAATGTGAAAAGGTGAGGGCTTCTCATTATGAATGTGAATCTTCTTTCCCTTGAATGGTATCTCCAAATGCGAGTAGTCTAAGGAAAGATATCCTCCCAGCTTAGCCGTGAACTCCCTTGAGAGGCACATGCTAAAGTATGGTTCCAGGTCAACTACTACCACTTCTTGGATGACCATGATTTGTGGCATACTATGAAGGACAATGGGAATATCCTTGATCACACCTACTATTTTCATAGGTGTCCCATCCAACTGCAAGACTCCAGGGCTACTCCTTGTATACTCCATACCCATGACTTCACAAACTGCCTTTGGCATGACAATTGTCGCAGCACCAGAATCAATCATGCAATTGTGCACTATCCAACCTTCCATCCTGAGTGACAAATAGAAAGGAGGTGGTCTATTCTTTCCAGTGGCTGAAGTAGTCAATGCTTGAGAAAAAATTGTCTGGGTAGGGCTTTTCCTACTATCTTTCATAGACTTCAATGATTCTTGTAACAGATCAACTTGCCCAGGCAATTGTAATGCATCATAAAGACTAACCTTAGCAGGAATCTTCTTCAACTCCTCAACAATGTTGTATGCGGATGTACCAGACTCCTCTTTGTTAGTGGCCTCATATTTGCTCTGATATTGTTGTGTGGCTTCTACCCTCTATATTTTAGTCAAATATGGGTACTTGAGCTTTTCTCTGGCTTGTTCCTCTATTTCAGCTCTTGCCTACGAAGTCGATGCTTTTTCTTGTAATATGTCCTTCGCTTGTGGTGGTAAAAGGTCTTTCAATAGAATAGGTGAATTTGGATTTGGTGTTGGAGCAGGAGCTTTCACTTGTTTCTTCTCATCTTGCACCTTTGGGTCAGCAGGTACCCTTAACGGTTCCATTTCAGCTAGATCTACTGTAACTGGCTTCTTTCCAGCTCTTGTGAGAACTGAAACTTGTTCTTCGGATGGAACCATGAAATTGTGATCCATTTTAGTAATCATGTTAACCTGACCTCCAGAAGAGCTTGCAGCTAGTGTTTGCACGTAGTTCAAATGAACCATACAAGTCTCCTCACCATGTGGATCATTACATGTAGAGCACTAGTATGTTCTATCTATAGGGCCAACTTCCTCATTCATCGATACATTTGGGTTCCTTTCAAGGGCCTTGCTTGTTGAAGCCGCTTGTTCCCTGGTTATTGGCAGAGGTTGAAATCTCCTGGGTTGGAAATCTCTCTCAGCTTGCTTTCTTTCAATAACTATGATTTTATTGCCCATTGCTCTTATAGCTGAATTAGTGGACTTCACTTCTTGTAAAAGTGTCGTATAAGGATCAAGATTTGAGGGGGGGGGGGGTTGGTAAAGGTAGTGGTGCTAGTGGTGTAGGTAATGCAGGAAATGGGACAGATGGAGGCCATTGAGGAGCTGACGGGGTAGGTAATTATGGAAAACTAGAAGTTGATTGTTGTGATACCAGGATAGGAGCGATCAGAGGGGGTGCCAAATTCCATGAGGGGATTGGATACATTGTTGGCATTGGCTATGAAAACATGCTAGAATGAAGATATTGTGGGAGATCGAGAATAATGGGCATGGTTACCTTTGGGGGAAGCCTACCTACAACAATCAAATTAGCTTTGGCCTTTTGAGCTTGTGTATACAAATATGGAAACGTGTTCACATTGGCCTGGTGCACTACCATACCAATATCAGTGCTAAGCACTCGAAGGTAATAGAATGCTGCTTGTTCATGCGTAGGCCTCAAACCGTCTGGAACTCTTTGCCAACTTCGTACAAATCGGACATTAAAATCTATAATCTCTTCTTGAGGATGCCTCTGAATGGTGGTAAATTGGTGCAACAAAGAATATGGATCAGCCTGCTCATGGAAATTCTTGATCAGCAACTCGACCAACTGATCCCATGAAGTAATGATGCCAGGCTCCAACGATCGGTACCAATAGAGCAATTTTCCCCTCAGCGACAAGACCAACAACTTAACCATCACATCCTCATCTAGAATGTCATGAATCATTGCCAAAGTAGCTACATCTTGGATATGCTCATATGCAGTTTTTCCAGTACCATCATAGGTCGGCAAAGCTTTTAATGCAGCTTGAGGAACCGGGTTCTGTGCTTGCAAATTCAAGGCTCCCAAGTTGTTCCATGCAGGGAACTGCCTTGGTGGTTGTTGTTGTTGATGCGGCTATGCCATGTGAACTAGAATATGAGGTGGGGGTGGAGGAACACTGGTGGCAGTACTAACTAGACTTGAAGAAATAGAAAACACACCAGCTATTTGTGAGGATGTTGTGAATGACGTAAGTGACGGGGTGACCAACCTAGGGCTTTCCCCTAATTTTTGGATATCGAGTTCAAAAAACTCAATGGGGTTTTCAGATTTTTCAGCCTTCGATCTTGTGATCATGAAGTATAGCTTTCACCATCCCCACATTCGGAGATTTTTGGATATGATCGAGTCGCCAGATGTTCTAATCATTCGGTAAAAAAAAGGTGAACATCAAACCTAAATTCTACTAGGAATGGACTCTTTTAAGTCCCATCGGGTGTGCCAAAAATTGTTGGTCACAAATCTGCCTAAGTACAAGATATTATCACTTGTGCACCCTAGACTCGGCCAACATTGAAAGGCCGAAGGAAAGAGATGTCCTCCGGACCAATCTCCAGAGAGGGTTGGTTCCCTTACTAAATCCTACACTGTTGAAGACTAAAGTTGCGGGAAAGAAATTGGAAATAATCGAAAGAGATGGGAAATATGGCCACAGGCCGAAAATGTAAGATTGGGGAAATATTAACAGTAGGAATTTCACTCAAGCACATGAATAGCATATAATAAAAGAGAGCAACATAATTTACTTACAACCTTGCACAGATAACCTCCAGGATTGCATTCCAAAACTCACTTCCTCACCAACAATATTTAAACTCAGATGCAGAATTTAAATTTAACTAGCAGATAAGAAATACGAGCATAAAAGAGAAATGCATAAAATAGAAGGAAATCACACATAAAGTCACTTGCAAAATTAGAAGCCAAATATCTCTTATTTACGCAGAGAACTTGATAAGTTTTCTTGCAAAATGTCTCTCCTCCTTTACAATGGAAATTTGATTAGTATTTATAGAGGTTTTCGCCTCTTTCATTAAATACATTTGGAGGCAAGGTGTCGGCCACTCAGACACCAATAGTAGCAACTTTCTCCTCGGCAACAACAATGAACCAATGAACAAATGCCAAAGAAAATATATACTGATTTTATCACATGGCATATCAGGCTTCAGTAGGAATCAACGATCTGATTTCATTCTCTATGGTGGCGCCTTGGAAATGCATACCCACGAAATGGTCGGTGCCTCAAAAATGAACAATATTGCACTGGAGTCCAAAGCACCTGGCAGTTTTGGTGATAATATTGCCACAAGAATTAACTTCATCAATCTTAATCCTTTTTCAAAGAAGATTTTCATTGAAAACATGAAATTTCACCCAAAAAATGGGCCTTCATCTTCAATTAGCCTGGAACGAGCTTTTTCTTGGAATGTGCATTTAATACTTTCATCCTATGTGAAATGAAATTGTACCCCAATCTTTGTCCTTTTCTTTCGACTTTTTCTGGGAAAATATTCTACTGCCATAAGTGGGGCCAATCTTGGAAACTTGATTTTTTTTAAATTAATGAGAACAAAGAAAGCAAAAGGCCTTTCGGAAAGCAAAAGGTATTTCGGAGAGCGAAAAAGCCATTTCGGAAAAAAAGCATTTCAAAAAGCAAAAGGTATTTCGGAGAGCGAAAAAGCCATTTCGGAAAGCGAAAAGGCCATTTCGGACAAAAAGCATTTCGGAGAAGGGAAAAGCATTTTACTTTAATTGCGCCCAAAATTACATCCATAAAAAATGTTCAATGTGTGAAAACACTCAAAAAGCATTTGTAAGTTTTACTGGCAAATTTACAACAAAATTTCAATGTGGCAAAAATGCCAACAAGGTTATTTAAAGGAAAGCAAAAAAACCTTTAGTAATATTGCGGATACCCGCAACCACAATGCCATAAGCTTGCCATTGAATTTTTGGCGAAGTTTGAAAATATTCTTGTGATAGGATTCGACGAACAAAATAAGCTATAAGACAATGATTCTCATACCATTTTGCAATTGGAGAAATAACATCAAGAGAAAGCACAACATATCGAGAGTAATCATTAGCTCGTCCTCCACTTTTAGAACAAACTTTCAAGCATATATATAATAAAAATTAAATATATCTTAATTTAATTATAAAATTAAAAAAATTAGGCATGTACGAAAATGCAAATAATATATTCTCAATGAGGTTAACCTTATAGATTGTGTAAATTTGTTTGGTATATCATAGTTGACCCTCTCATTTTTAATAGGTTTATTGTGATGCTCTTATTATACAAATTTATTTTGAGTGGTATATTAAATTTTGTTCCACAATAATATATCTTCTATTGTGTGTGAGTTAGTAGTTCCACATTGCCCCTCTTGTGTGATTGGATTGATTTATGATCCCACCACTTACCAAATTTGTTTTCAATAAGATAAGAGACTTAAAGGTACAAAATGTAAGGTAAGTTGAAGTCTTAACACTTATATTCCTTTTAATTATGTTATATGAATGTAAGTTAACATAATGTAAGGTACCATGGCTCAGTAGTTATATGAATGTAAGGACATATTCTTTGAGTATATTTCAAAGGTCTAGACACCAGATCATGATGAGTCTATGAGAGAGTTGTATAGCAAAAACTTCGTGCTTTCTGGTAGTATGATTTGGAATTCTCCAATGCATGCCCCAAATTATGTGTAATAACAACAATCAAAGGTCTATTTGGAGTATGATGGCTAGGAAACTATGCAAGATAATATTTTTTTGCTTCATGCCTAATTTTTCCAAATATAGGATGCTATATACATATTTCACATGGAATCCTTCTCAATATGAATTCACAAGAATACCAAAGGTTTGGAAGTGCAAACCAAATAGTTGTGTTTCGAAAATGTTCTAGATCTAACTGGTTTATCTTTGGCTAACTAGTTTATCTGTGGCTAACTGGTTTATCTTTTTGTTATGAAACTCAAGAACAATCAATTCAAAAGACTCTCTTGGATGATTCAGTGCATACAATGGAGAGGTTCATTTCAACTAAAGTAGCATGTTCTTTCTCAACTAGACTGGATTGTTTGTATATCAGATCGCTACGACCATAAACTTTATTTAATTTGGTAATATTTGAACTCCATTTTAATCATGGGTATTTTCAAAGTATTTGAAACCAAGTTCCTGGTTTACCTTTCCATTATAATGTGAATAGGCTCCTAAAGCCAACGAATTTCAAAGTCGGACTATCCTAATACTATATCTTTTGTCCAATTTAATGCCTGGTATGTGCAAGTAGCATCTTCATTGAGTGTATCACTATGATTTTTAATTGGTTATATAGTAGTAGTGAAAGAAATGTTTGATTGGGAATTTTTATTTGGAATGTTTATATCTTTATGCATGTTAACATATTCAATAGTATATTTGTTTAAATTAAATATATATTTTATATTTTATTTATATGAATTAGTGATACTAATTTTAGAAGTATTTTTATTTTAATATAATGAATTCAGTTTAAGATTGTATGTTTTTGGATGAAAAAAATATTATATTAAAATGGCTTAATCATACAAATATGAGCCTTCATAGCCGGGTGATGAAGGAAGGAAATATTAAGATAAAACTAGGTCTGAAATTGTCGGGGCTGATGAAGAATGGCTTGCACAAAAAAAAAATAGGAGCATAGTACCTAGGATAACCAAAATAGGAGGTTGATAAGGTGAAACCCTAGAAATTTTAAAAGTCTCATTAGAAGAGATCATGGCTCGATCAAGGCGTTTTAACACCCTAGCTTCACCTACTTGAAAATTTGACCATGTAAACCATTGAGCTTCGAAAAAGTTAGTAGGAGAAAAATAGATATTAGGATCACTAAGACTCAACTTATTTTTCATAAAATAAAAATATTCCGACTCCCCAGCACACGAGCGATTAGGAGATAAACTAACTTTATCAGAAGGTTTTTCCACCATATTAAAATCCCCACACATCACCCATGTGGCAAGAGGCGGAGACAAAGCCAACCACCACCACAAGGCACACCTTTCTGGATCATTGTTCGAAGCATAAAAATTAATAACTCCAAATGATTTACCATGTAATTCCAACAAAGTCTAAACTGCTTGATTGGATGGATCCAATCCCCACGTCCCAATATTTGAGTGCCACTTTGAGGAAATAAAAGTGACAGCTCCACCTGTCCCACTGGAATTATTTGTTACATGGAAAATACCACGAGACCACAAAAAATTATAGATACACTATAGATTAAAATTAGAAACTTTCACTTCTTGTAAACACATCACATCAATATTGCTAAACTTATGAGTGACATAAGTCATCTCACTACGGATCATATATTTATGGAATAGATCTTTCATTCCTCTTACATTCTGTGAGAATAAATTCATTAAGACCTATCAGTATGCGAAAGTTCTAGAACAATCTCAAAGGCTCCGAGCTAAACAAGAGACCTGAAGGAGTTAGAAGCATACTGATCATGACCATCCTAGTAAACACGAGAAGCCTCTACTATTTGGTGGCACTTATCATAATGCATATTATTTCTCGGAGGGCTATGAGAACGACGAAATTTATAACCAGACTGACCTTATGATGAAGGTTTCTAGAAGGCATCAGAGACATATTCCTCTGGAGAGGTAGTAGAACTTGGCATGGCCGTCACAACTTGAGAAAAATTTGGAGAAACCCAAATGGATTGCACTTCTGGAGGAGCAATAAGAGCTTGTCGAATAGAAAAATCTTGGGGCACAGAAGCTGGTGGTGTGACAAGAGGGGCAGAGTGTGACAAAAGGGGTTGTGAAGCACTCTCAAGAGCTTGAGACTGTAATGCACTTTGGGAGCGGTTTCACTGATTAACCACCTACCATTCCTCTTGCCTCCCAATAACCCTAGCTACTTGAGCACTAGATGTCGAGGAACCAGGTGCCTAAATAGAAGAATTATTAGGAGCTGGAGGAGGGTTTTACTAGAATTTACTTGCCATAAGTGGGCAATATTTTATCTTATGGGCAACTAACTGACAATGAAAGTAGGTATTCAGGAGATTAATATAGGCCACCCTTTGTATGTGGGTATAATATTCAGCATTAATCTCAATTTCCTTAGGTAAATCCTTGTAAAGGTCAAGCTTGATGTATACCCTCCTAGTTGGTCAAGCTGAGAAGAAACGAGGAGGCTTAAAACAAATAAAATTTCCCAAGGGAGCAACTAGTTTATCTAAAAAATTCCAAAATGGAATGGTAAGACCAGGGAACTCGACCCAGACAGGAACCTCCAGGGAAAAAATCTTAGCAATAGTGAAATCCCATGTATAGGGTTGTAAAATAAGCAAGGAATTCCTAACCGTCCAAGCTCCTTTAGTCAACATATTTTATGCATGCATAGGGTCATCAAAGCAAAACAAAAAATACCCTTTGGTAAGATTCTTAACATTTGAAGGAAGACTCATATCTTCGTCCCCTAGAATCATCAACATGCTAGTTCACTACATTAATTCAAGGTGATCCTGGAATCTTTCTAATGTTTATGCTCCCAATAGTCCCGTCGAGAAGGCGGCTTTTTGGAAGGAGATTAGCTCGATGAGATAAGCCTTCGCCCCCCTACCCTGGATCTTGGCCAGGGACTTCAACATCCCCCTATTTTTTTTTTGATAAAAGCGAGGTCTAAGCGGCTCAAGGCAAGAGCATGGAGGACTTTGGTGCCTTCATTGCTCTCAATGAGCTCATGGATGTCAGCCTGAAAGGTGCCAGGTTCACTTGGACCAATAGAAGGGTGGGAGCTAACCATATTTAGGTCAGACTAGATAGATTTTTATTGTCCAAGGAAGCCCTACCTACGTTTGCTGATGCCACCTTGATGGTCTGCAAAATTGGGTCTGATCACAGCCCCCTCCTCCTAAAAACCAACCATAGGCCCTCCCCCAAGATGCCTTTCCAGTTTGAGTCCATGTGGCTGCATCACCCTGAATTTCAAGGCCAGGTTGGGCACTAGTCGGCTCCCTCGGTCCCTGGACGCCCTACTGAGAAAATCTACCATAAGTTGGGATGCCTTAAGGATCAAATCAAGGCTTGGAACAAGGAGGTGTTCGACAACATCTTTGAAAACAAAGCTATTCTAAAAGAAAAACTTGAAGTCATCAAGGATAGATTTCAAGCTGGCTCCCAAGACCCAAGGCTCAAGGATGAGGAGCGCCTTGTTCTCAGCGAGTATCATAACATCCTAGCCCAAGAGGAAACCTTCTATAGATAGAATTTGAGAGCCCTGTGACTTCGATATGGTGATGCAAATACCAAGTTCTTCCACACATTGACCCTCAGGAACAAGGGCTCTAATAGAATTGCTAAGTTTGTGGGCAACGATGGTAGTATCATCAAGGAATAAGAGGACCTCCAAGAAGAAACCACTCGCTTATTCTAGGAGCTCATGGGTAATAGCCCCCCATGTCCCCAAATGTGGCTGACTCCCTTCTGGAGCACATCCCTTCCTCTGTTTCACCCATGGCAAATAAAATGTTGTTGTAACCTTTGTCTGACTCTGAAATCCATGCTGCAACCTTTTCCATGAAGGTTGAGGTGGCCCCGGGCCTGGATGGTTTCCCCCCCATTTCTTCTAATCATTCTGGGACCTTGTCGGGGCAGAGGTGTGCTCTGCCATCCAAGACCTACAAATTACCCATTCCATCCCCAGAGGTATCAACTCTACCTTCATAGCTCTGATCCCCAAGACCCAGGAAGCCCGATCCCTCTTAGATTTCCACCCCATTAGCCTGTGCAACGTCCTATACAAAATCCTAACCAAATCCATGGCTCCCGTCTCAAGGACATCCTTCCTCTGATCATTGCCCCCTGCCAGGGTAGCTTGGTCACAGGTATATTGATCACTGACGGGTTCATTATCATGCACGAGGCCATTCACTCGGCTGTCCTATCCAAAAAGGCCTCCTTTCTGCTCAAGCTGGACATGAACAAGGCCTTTGATAGAGTTAACTAGGATTTCCTATTCAAGGTCCTCCTCAATTTTGGATTCCACCCCTCTTGGGTCAGGCTCATCAGTAACTGCATGTCCTCCCCATGGTTCTCTATCCTCATCAACGGGTCCCCTATCAGATTTTTCCCTAGTTTCAGAGGCCTTCGCCAAGGTGACCCCCTATCCCCGATCGTCTTCATCATCCTCATTAAGGCCCTAGGGTGGACCATCTCGAGCACTATGACCCATGGCCTCATTTCGTGCATCAGGCCTACAGTGGGCCGACCCCTTGTGTCTCACAAACAGTTTGTGGATGACACCATCCTGGCCACTTTTGCCTCAAGCCCCCAAGCCAAAATTCCCAAGCATATTTTGACCCTTTATGAGGAGGCATTCGGCCAGAAAATCAATCTCCTAAAGAGCACGATTTTCTTCATTCACACCCCCTGGCAAGGCAGATCAGAATCAGGCAGATTTTGGGCTGCACCCCTAGTTCCCTCCCCTCCTCGTATCTCAGTCTTCCCATATTCATAGGTGCATCCTCCAGGGCCCTATGGGGTGGGGTGATTGAGCAAATTCAGAGGAAGTTGGCCCCCTAGAAAGGTCACCTTATTTCATAGGCTGGCAGAGTCACCCTCTTGATGATAGTCTTGAAAATCATTCTGATATATTTCATGTCGGTGTTCATAATCTCGGCCTCCATTGCAGATCACATTGAGCAAATTTAGAAACGCTTTCTCTGGTCAGGAAGTGAATACAAGAAGATGATTCCCTTGGTTTCCTAGTCCCTAGTCTACCAACCAAAGCTGAGGGAGGGATCAGGATTAGGAGGGTGGTTCCCATGAACAAGGCTCTCATGGCCAAGCATTCCTGGAAGGTGCACACCAACACCCCTGATGAGTGGGTTAGCATTGTTCATAGGAAATACTATCATAGCCACCCCTTCCTCAGTGAGTCTCAACCTCAAGATGGATCAGCCTTTGGAATTCCTTGATCTCCACCAAAGACATAATTCAAAAAGGGAGCAGATGGATCCTCGGGGATGACGCCAAGATTAATTTCTAGGATGATAGATGGATTCAAGATGAGGCCCTATCTTCTGATAGAGAGCTCCTCATTCTCAAGCCAGGATTGGTAGACAGAGGCCCCAGGGTTGTAGGATTTATCTTCCAAATCCTAGGGGGAGCTACCTAGATGCCCATCCTAGACCTCGGGCACCCGTGTCAAACTGACTGACTCCAGGGCCTCCTCACTATGACTGTCATCCCATCTTCTGGAGGCGATGATAGATGCATATGGCATGGGACCCCTAGTGGAGTCTTCTCTGTCAAATCTACTTACAACCTCTAGAGAGTCCCTGATGAGGCTCCCTTCCCAACCTATCAGGTGTGGGCCAAGAAGCTAATCCCTAAAATCAACCACTTTGTTTGGGTGGCCATCCAAAACAAGATTTTGATGATCGAGAATCTCATCAAGAGGGGCTTCCAGATCCCAAATCGATGCTACCTTTGTTGTGATGCCTGGGAATCCACCAACCACCTCTTTGTCAACTGTCCCTTTTCATCTGAAGTCTTGGGCCTCATCATTTCCCAATTCTCCATCTAGTGGGCAGGCCCCAATTCCATTTATGACCTCCTTTTGTAATGGCCCAACCCCTTTGTTCATCCCTTAACCCACTTTCTTTGGTCCTTGTGCCTCCCCCATACGCTCTAGAAGCTCTGACTTGAGCACAACAGTAGAGCCTTTTCCTCCCCAGCCCATTCCCCTTAATGGATTATGACCAAGGCTATGTCCTTTTCCCTCGAGAACTCCTAATCCATTCCTCTGTCTGAGGTTCCCCAACAGTCAAGTGAAGCCACTCTCCTATCCTCTCTCGGTATCCATCTCCCCCCTGGTCCCCCCTGTCCCCTCCTATCGTTCTTTGACCAGATGGACTCCCCCCCCCGTCTAGGTTACGCTCAACTTTGAAGGTGCATCTAAAGGCAATATTGGGCCCTCTGGGGTAGGTGGGGTTGTCCGTGATTGCCATAGGGCCTTGATCATGGTTTTCACTGCTCTGCTTGGCTTCCATACTAAAAATTTTGTTGAAGCTACTGCTCTGATAAGTGGTTTGAATGCCCTCAGGGAGTATCCCTCACAAGTCATCATTGAGGGCGACTCCCAAGTCATCATTAAAGTTTTTCATAGTCTAGGTAATAGCTTTTGGTGCATTCACAACATCATCCAGAAAGCCCTATCTATCCTTCAGGGATTCCTTGACCATAGCTTCCAGCACATGTATAGGGAATGCAATAGGGTGGCTGACTTCATGGTGAACCAAGGCCTTTTTGCTGACACTTCACTACCTGGACCATAGACTTTCCTGAAGCTTTGGTTCACATTATCTCACAAGATAAGGCTAGCAATATGGAGGTCTCCGATGTCTAACTTGCCTCATGTCAGGGCCCCTCCTATCCACTAGCATGATTTCTAGAGGACCGAAGACTTCACTCCCTGTGGCGCCAAGCCACCTGGCCCTGGCCCGTCTCCTGCCTAGCCCCTCGTGGTGGTAGGTGTGCCAGGCCATACTGGTAATTTAGCTATTTCTAATGTGGACCTACTCTGCTTCGATGGCACCGCTAGCAGTCCCCTAACCGCATCCATGTCGGCCCTTCCTGACCTTTCTACTATGACCTCTTTGTGGATGGATCCCCATGTCGTGTCAGCTTGACTACGGCATTATCCCATGCTGTACCCCCAAGACGCTCCCATGATCAACTTGCAGCACCTGGCATGCTGGCAATGGCCCCTTCCCCTGCCCCCACATGGCAACCTACAGTCGCACCCCCTTAGGCCCTCCCCCCTCATGTCGCACCCGACCTCGAGCACCCATTCTTGACGTCAGTGGCTCCCCCCTTCTTCAGCCCCCTACGTGGTTTTAAATCTACCCTGCGTTGAGTTTTATCACTGTCCTCCGCTCCCTACCCCTGTGCTTCTGGTCAAATTTCCCCTCCCTCTTCTGCCTCATGGCTTCCAAATGTGTCTTCATTGAGCCCTCCACGCTCAATCTGAGTGAGTCGGCTAAGTTGTTCTCCAACGCCAAGCATTTCACCCCCTTCTTCAGCAAGTTCACTGGAGTGGATGATGAGATCACCCAATGCTTCCTGAACTCATGGAACGATGGTGAGGTTAATGTAAAGGGGCTGCATTTTAAAGTAAACAAATAATTTCTTACAGAGGTGACAGGCCTCCACCATGAGGAAAAGGGACGTGTTGTCAGGTAGGACAAGCACAATTGGGAGGAGGAGCTATCCTGCTTCTCAGAGCAGCAATGGGATAAGGCTAACCTATTCTGCTCCAACCTCCTGACCCCCTTTGATGAGGCAATCATCCTGGTAATGCAATACATTACCTACGACGACCCGAAACAGAGGCTCTTCAGTTTCCACTTAATATATTTCAACCACCTTCGGGGGGCCATGGTGGTTAGCACTCCCCATTTTCTATAGTATTCCCTGGGCCTTTCCATTGATCGGGCCCGCAAAAGCCACTCCCGACCCTCCCACCAAGGCCTCATGGTGGTGTTTTATAGCCATGCTCTGGCCAACTAGCCGCAACTCCATCGTATTCCTCCCCTATCTGCTGTCCCCCTTGATGTAGCTAATTTCCCTACTAGTTCCCATGTGGATTCCATTTCCAAGGAGTCCCCCTCGCATGATGGCTCCCCTGTCCCGAAGCGTTGCAAACCATCCCAAAATTGTAGGACTTTGGACTAGGGCACAGGTGGGGCCCCGACACCTGGGGGTTCCCGTAAATGCCCCTTCCTTGGCAGTAGTAGGGTTGGTGGCAGTGCCAAGAGGACCAATCAGGAAACCCCAGAGCCCACCGATGTCAGTTTTGAGATAGGTAGTAGAATGCAGAACCTAGCTATCAAAGACCTCCTTGACGTGGCTATCGGCTCTCTAAAAAAGTCTTCCCAAGTAGCCTCCTCTGCTGCCACTGCCCTGGCTGAGCTCTGGTGCAGGTTGGGAGACGGCCCCGATAGGGAGTAGCATGGCCAGCGTGAGGCCCCATCTAGCTAGGAGCGACTGTTGGGCCCAATGGTTTTTTGGCGTCCAGCATTTGCGAGATGTCGATGGCGGTTTTTGGTTTTGATGGCTTCTAGCCATGGTTTTGCTAGCTTTCAGTTGTTTTGGTAGGCTCCAGGAACAGGGTGTCGGGCCTCGGTTTGTTGCCTTTGGGTGCAGCCCCGTTTTTGTTTTTGCTTTTTAGCCTAGGCTTATGTTGTATCTAAGGTTTTGGGATCCTGTTTAAAAAACCCGTTGTATATATTATGTTACTTAACAAAAAAAAAAAATTTAATATAAATAGTATTTAATTTATTAAGTGGTTACATCAAATGGAATTAGCTAAATGATTAAATTTATTGACTTTCAACGAGGAGATCCATGTTCAAATATTACCAAGCAATAGATACATAATAACAAGGTTGTTGTAGTACCACCATGTAGTCATGATGTAATATGGATGAGGTTGTTTCAATCTCATATAACCTATGCATTGATATGCTCCTTTTTCCATATATATGCTTATAAAATTAGATACGAACAAAGTATATGATAAAACAATTCTTTTTATTTGACATTCTAAAAAATATATTTTGATCAAGGTCAATGTGAATGGATTAAATGTGTTATAACACTCCAAAATATTATATTTTGATAAGTAGATCCCCCACTAAAAAATTTGGATCATATTATGAACTTCATTAAGGTGGCCCATTATATCTTTATCTCTTTGTTATTTTTGTGGAAGTGTTGGTCACAAATATGCCTAAGTATAAAATATTTGTGCACCCTTGACCCGACCAACATTGAAAGGTTGAAGGAAAGAGATGTCCTTCGGGCCAATCTCTAGTGAGGGTTGGTTCTCATACTATTCTAACAATCAGTATAAGCTTAGGATAACATAAATAAATAGGAAATGATATAAAGGAATGGGAAATATGGCTATGATCCAGAAACGTAAGATGGGGATAAACTAGCAACTAAGCAACCACATCAAGTTTTACTAGCATTTAACCAAAATAATAACATAGAAATCGATCACAACTTGTAAAGATAACCTCCAGTTAGCATTTCAATATTCAATATTCATCAACAATCAAATTCAAATGCAAAATTTAATCTATCTAACCAAGATATGAATTTAACAAAAATAACAAGTAGAAGGTGTTGGCAATTTGAGTTATTTTGTGTTGTCATTGATGTCACATGGATCACATTGAGTTTTGGTGGCAAAAGCACTTCATAAATAATCATTTATGATATTTTGGAGAGCATGGATATTTACAGGGTTTTTTGGCACAAGAGGCATATAATATTTAATTTTTTAAATATTATATTAATGGTTTTTATTAAAACCAATGGTAAAGGTTTTTATTAAAACCAATGGCAAGGGTTTTTATTAAAATCGATGGAAGGGTTTTTTATTAAAACCAACGGAAAGGGTTTTCATTAAAACCATTGGAAAGGATTTTTCATTAAAACCACTATGCTAAGAATTCTCCAAATTATGATGGATGAAAAGGTTTTCCAATAAAACCTAGGTGCAAAAAGTTTCATGACGAAATTCAAAAGAATGAAGGAGATATCCCAATTCAAAGTTAAAAGGTGAATTATTAAATTTTTATTTAATAATTCTAAGGTCTAAGGTTGTATTATATTATCTTTCGATGTGCAAAGGTTGGGGAGATAAATAAAGATTCACCGACGTCATTCGAATGCATGGAGGTGCATATAAATAAAAGGTAAAAACCTTTGATTATTTAAGACTTGACATAGCGCATGAGAGAGAGTCATCGAAAGGAGAGCAGTGAAGAAAGAAGGATAAATAACTTTCGATTTGAGAGCAAGGTCAAGTAAACAACATGGGAAAGTGACATCACATAGGAGCCTATAGCACAGTTGGTAGCGCATGAAATTTGCACAAGGCAGGTTCGTTGTTCGAATCCCACCAAGGGCAAAGTGTTTTGCTAAGAAAGTAAAATTGAGTTTCAGATTTGAGCATGGGTTAAATTTGGGTGTTTGGGATTAAAATCCCAACGTGGGCTAGCACCCACGTGGTAAGCGCTTCACAGCGCTAAGAGAGAGGAACGAAGTTCGACTCCCATGAAGGTGTGAAGGTGCATTAATTTTGGCAAGGTATTTTGGCAAAGACGATTTCGAAGGTTATGAATGCAGTGAATTTCATATAAAGGTATTTATCTCCAGCATATGGTAATATTTTTTATTACCAAATTTTTGGTGCATTAAAATTATTTCTATGATAACTAGGGAGTCATAAGGAGTTTAGGGAAATAAATGCTTGTTGTATGTGTTAATGTGCTTAGGGAGTTATAAGGTGTAGAATTAAATATTTGTTATTGTTGTGTGTGATTAGGGAGATATAAGGTGTGGAAATAAATATTTGTGATTGTTGTATGTGGAGTTATAAGGTGTGGAATTAAAAATAAAATCATAGGTGCTTGTTGTATGTGTTAATGAAATTAGGGAGTCATAAGGTTGAAAAGTGTTGAACTTGTTATATGTCCTAGTGCATGATTTAATTATGAAATTAAACTAGGAACTTGAGACCTAGTTAATTGCTACCTTGAGTTAGAAGACATGCACATGAGTTAGGGTTTGGCATTGAAGACAAATTGCTTGATTATGTGCCTTGGCTATTGAGAGGAAGTGGATGGATTAGAAAATCAATTTTATGGATAAAATTGATGCTTGAGTTTCATGATTGCTTTAGTGGAGTTCATTGAGAGTATTGCCATTATTGAGGAGATCTTTGCTATTGCCTTGAGAAGCATATTGTTGGTTACTTTTTGAGTACATTACCATTAGTTGAGACCATTGAGGAGATCATTTTCTAGTCACTTGTGGATACATTTGTCTTTCATTTTGAGGAGATCATTGTTGGCTATTTGAGAGCTCTTTGCTTGAGGGAGTTGTGCTTGTTTCTTGAGAGCTTATTGACATTGCATGAGGAAGATATTATTGAGAACCTATTGCTATCACTTGTGGAGATTATCCTTGGTTGGTTGAAGTCCTCATTGTTATTGCTTGGAGAGGTTTCCATTTGAGAGATCATTTGTCATCCATTTGAGAGTACATTATTGAGCATTGTTGTCATCCATTTGAGAGATCATTTGTCATACATTGTTGAGATCATTGTAGATCATTGTTGTCATCCATTGAAGAGTACATTGCCATTCATTTTTGAGCACATTATTAAATATTGTAATCATTCATTTGCTATGCATTGTTGAGTTCATCATTGAGCCTTGCCTTCATTGATTTGTGGTTGAGATTTGAGTGCTACTTGAGAGTCATTGGTTGAGCCTTTGGGAAGGCTTTTGGGACAAAATTTTTGGATAGATTTGAGATAGCTTTTGTGCATGATTGGTTGAGCCTTTGAGAAGGCTTTTGGGACAGAATTTTTGGATAGATTTGAGACAACTTTTGTGCATGATTGGTTGAGCCTTTGAGAAGGCTTTTGGGATAGATTTATGGACATATTTGGGACAATATTTGAGCAGTATTTTTTGAGCCTTTTGTGAAGGCTTTGAGGACATATTTGGGATAGCATATGAGTAGGATTGTGTGAGCCTTGTGAGAAGGCATTGAGGTAAATTTGTGAGTAGTGAAAGAGACAGGACAGAAATAGAAAACACATCAACACTAGTTGCCTAGCTAAGCAGATCAGTGGATAGCCTAGTTGAGTAGATTAGTGGATAGCCTAGCTGAGAAGATCAGTGGATAGCCTAGTTGAGAAGATCAATGGAGAGCCTAGTTGAGTAGATAAGTGGATAGCCTAGCTAAGCATATCAGTGGATAGCTTAGCTGAGCAGATCAATAGAGAGCCTAGATTAGCAGATCAGTGGAGCCCACCTAAAAAGATCAGGACAACCTAGGTTTTAGTAGATCAAAGTAATAATTTGTATTGGGATAAGGATCCCTATTTATTTGTGAAATATTATAAGGATAATATCTTGTGGACTACCCCACATTGGGGGAACCATGTTAAATCTTGCATCTCAATTGTGTGTGATGATTTGTGCACTTGCTTACTATTGCTATCTATGTTATTAATGCACACTGCTATATTTTGTTATTGCAATTGAGGACACTAATTGATATTGGTTTGGAAATAAAGTAAAAATGTGGGCGCTATACTTTTCACCCCCCTCTCAGTATAAGCTTGTGTTCTTCAATTGGTATCAGAGCAAGTTCCTTAGAAAAGACTAACAAGCTTGAAGGTAGATTCTACTGGGTTATAGGATGGAAAAATGGTATATTGATAGTGGGTGCTCTAGTCATATGACTGGGTATAAGAATAAATTCATTTCTCTAAGAGAGAACAATAGTGGATCAGTGACATTTGGTGATAATACTTCAGCTAAGATCAAAGGGAGAGGAAATTTAAGTTTGGATGATGGAAAGACTACTAAACAGGGTGTACTCTATGTTGAGGATCTAAAGCACAATCTACTAAGTGTAAGTCAACTTTGTGACCGAGGGTACATAGTTACTTTTTCCTCTACAGGATGCAAAATCAGGGAAACAAAAATAGGGAAGCTTGTTGCAAATGCAGGAAGAACCAATAACAATATCTACATGCTCAACGAAATAAAAAGGGAAAAATGTCTTCTATCTCAAGAAGAAGAAAGTTGGTTATGGCATAAAAGGTTGTGTCATTTGAACTTCGACAACATAGTAAGGATAAGCAACAAAAATATTTTTAGAGATCTACCAAAGATAAAGAGACCTTAAAATACAATTTGTGCATAGTATCAGTATGGAAAGCTAACAAGATCAAGTTTCAAGGCAAAATAATATTCCTCTTCCAAGGTTCTAGAATTGATTCATACTGATTTATGTGGTCCTATGAGAACCAAAATCTTGCAAGGTGAAAGCTACTTCATGTTGTTCATAGATGATTATTCTAGAATGACTTGGGTCATTTTTATGAAAGAGAAATCAGAGGCATTTGAGCATTTCAAAGTATTCAAAGAAATGGTAGAAAATGAAACAAGAAAGAAGATCAAGTGTTTGCGATCAGATAGAGGAGGAGAATTCATATCTATAGAGTTCATTGAGTTTTTTGTAAAACATGGAATTAGAAGAGAATACTCAGTAGCAAGGACTCCTCAAAAAAATGGAGTAGTAGAAAGAAAGAATAGAACTCTTGAGAATATGGCCAGAGCAATGCTAAATGAATCAAGAATCTCAGATGGGTTTTGGAAGGAAGCAATCAATATAATAGTCTATGTTATGAATAGAGCTCAAGTTAGAACGAAGCATCATAAGACTCCATATGATTTTTAGAAAGGAAGACCTCCCACGGTAAACTACTTCAAAATTTTTGGAAGTAAATACTATATCAAAAGAGAGGATAAGGACTTGGGCAAGTTTGATCCTAGATGCAATGGAGGTATTTTTCTTGGATACTCTACAAAGAGTAAGGCCTACAAATGCTACAATAAAAGAACACACACCATGGTGGAAAGTATAAATGTCAGATTTGATGAAAGAACAAGAATAAATGAGCCATCTCAGGAAGATATTCTTGAAGAAGAAGAAATATGCCAGGAAGAAATGGATGAAGATTCAGATGAAGAAGATTTGCAGAATATACCTTCCAAAACTTCATCAAGATATATTCAAAAAAATCATCCAGAGACCTTGATCATTGGTAGCCCTAATGTAAGACAGAAAATAAGAGGAATCATAGGCTCAATAGAACAAGCAAATGTTTCACTACTATCCAAGATAGAACCAAAGGATTTTAGAGAGGCAGAAAGTGATGAATGTTGGATTAAAGCAATGAAGGAAGAACTAGATCAGATTGAAAAAGTAAGACTTGGGAACTAGTTCCATGACCAAAAGGAAAAAAATGTAATTGGTACTAAATGGGTCTACAGGAACAAACTGAATGAAGATGGTCAAGTCATAAGAAACAAGGCAAGATTGATGTGTAAAGGATATGCACAAGTAGAGGGAATTTATTTTGATGATACCTTTGCACCAGTTGCAATATTGGAAGCTATACGGATGTTTTTGGCACTTTCAAGCTATAGTAATTTTAAAGTATATCATATGGATGTCAAATCGGATTTTCTGAATGGTCATTTAGAAGAATAAGTTTACATTGAACAACCAGATGGGTTTAATCAAGTAGATAAGCTAGATTATGTGTGTACTTTGAAAAAGGCTCTTTATGGCTTAAAGCAAGCCCCTAGAGCATGGTATTCAATATTGGATAAATATCTTCGAGAGAAAGGTTTCAAAAAGGGAATAGTTGATAGCAATCTGTATATTAAAAATAAGGAAAATGATTTGATGATTGTGGAAGTTTATGTGGATGATATTATTTTTGGGGGTAGCAATGATAGAATGTGTCAAGAATTTGCAAGAAACATGACTAATGAGTTTGAGATGTCCATGCTTGGTCAATTAACCTTTTTTATCAAACTACAAATTTCACAATTATAAGAAGAGATATTTCTTTCACAAACAAAGTATATAAAAGAGATGTTGAAGAAATTCAAAATGGAAGATAGTAAGCCAGTTAGTACTCCAATGGTTACAGGGTGCAAGTTAAGCAAAGATGATGAATCTCCTGATGCAAATCAAACTCTATACAGATCTATTATTGGTATCCTATTATATGTTACAGCTACAAGACCAGATATAATGTAGGCAATTGGTTTAGTGGGAAGGTTTCAAGCAGCTCCAAAAGAATCACATGTGATAGCAGTGAAAATAATACTCAGATATCTCAAAGGAACAATGGAGTATGGTCTATGGTATCCTAGAAGTAGTAAGTTCACTCTCACAGCATATACAGATGCAAATTGGGTAGGAAGTATTGATGATAGAAAAAGCACAAGTGGAGGAGCATTCTTTCTTGGTGATTGCCTAGTTTCCTGGCTAAGCAAGAAACAACCATCAGTGTCACTTTCCACAATAGAGGTAGAATATATTGCAGTGACAACATGTTGTTCACAGGTGTTATGGATGAAACAGACTCTCAAATATTTTAGTATATAACATGATCATCCCATTCATATTCTATGTGATAATACTAGTGCTATAAGTATCTCGAAGAATCCACTAATGCATGCCAGAACAAAGCACATTCCAATCAAGTATCACTTTTTGAGAGAGTAGGTTATAGAGCAACAAGTAAGATTGGAATATGTTCCTACAAAAGATAAGATTGCAGACATATTTATAAAACCATTACCAAGAGAAATGTTTGAGCATTTGAGAGAATAGTTGGGAGTAAAAGTACTCCCACACCAAAATTAATCACCTCAAGAGAGAAGGTGGTGGGGGGGCTAGGCTTAAGAGTCATATATTTTAGCCCCATAGGTGTCCCTTTTGCCATTGATGTCAAAGAGGGAGATATTTGAGTAAGGGGGAGAGCATTGAGTTAGGGGGAGCAGCCTCCAAAGAGAGTATTAAGATAGGGGGAGCAACCTCCAAAGAGAACATTGAGATAGGGGGAGAAACCTCCATATAGAGTATTGAGTCAGGAGGAGCAACTTTGATTTTCAAAAAATGGCTTTTGTAGTGATTGTGGTGATTTGCATTAGAGGTGTTGCCATCAATGACAAAGGGGGATATTGTTGGCAATTTAAGTTATTTTGTGTTGTCATTGATGTCACATGGATCACATTGAGTTTTTTTTTTCCCCCAACTCTTCATAAAATAAAATCCCCAACAAAAAAAAAAACCCTACCCACCACCCCAACCCCCCCCTCCCCCCCCCAGCCCCCCGGCCCCACCCAAACCACCCTAAGGGGGCAAGTATGGAAAAATAAACAACCCCCAAACCCAGTTTTGGTGGCAAAAGAACTTCATAAATAATCATTTACGATATTTTGGAGAGCATGGATATTTATAGGGTTTTGTGGCACAAGAGGCATATAATATTAAATCTTTTAAATATTATATTAATGTTTTTTATTAAAACCAATGGTAAAGGAAGGTTTTTATTAAAGCCAATGGCAAGGGTTTTTATTAAAACTGATGGAAGGGTTTTTTATTAAAACTAATGGAAAGGGTTTTCATTAAAACCATTGGAAAGGGTTTTTAATTAAAGCCACTATGCTAAGACTTCTCCAAATTATGATGGATGAAAATGTTTTCCAATAAAACCTAGGTGTAAAAATTTTCATGAAGAAATTCAAATGAATGAAGGAGATATCCCAATTCAAAGTTAAAAGGTGAATTATTAAATATTTATTTAATAATTCTAAGGTCTAAGGTTGTATTATATTATCCGTCGACGTGCAAAGGTTGGGGGGATACATAAATATCCATCGACATCATTCGAAGGCATGGAGGTGCATATAAATAAAAGGTAAAAACATTTGATTATTTAAGACTTGACATAGCGCATGAGAGAGAGTCGTCGAAAGGGGAGCAACGAATAAAGAAGGATAAATAAGTTTTGATCTAAGAGAAAGATCAAGTAAAAATTGTGGGAAAGTGACATCACACAGGAGGCTATACCGCAGTTGGTAGTGCACGAACTTTGCACAAGGCAGGTTCGATGTTTGAATCCTTGAGTTTCATATTTGGTCAAAGTGTTTTGCTAAGAAAGTAAAATTGAGTTTCATATTTGAGCGTAGGTTAATGTTGGGTGTTTGGGATTAAAATCCCAATGTGGGCTAGCGCCCACATGGTAAGCACTTCACAACGCTAAGCGAGAGGAATGAAGTTCGACTCCCATGAAGGTGTGAAGGCGCATTAATTTTGGCAAAGATGATTTTGAAGGTTACGAAGGCAACAAATTTCATATAAAGGTATTTATCTCCAGTGCATGGTAATATTTTTTATTACAAAAGTTTTGGTGCATTAAATTTATTTCTGTGATAACTAGGGAGTCATAAGGAGTTTAGGGAAATAAATTTTTGTTGTATGTGTTAATGTGCTTAGGGAGTTATAAGGTGTAGAATTAAATATTTGTTATTTCTATGTGTGATTAGGGAGATATAATGTGTGGAAATAAATATTTGTGATTTTTGTATGTGGAGTTATAAGGTGTGGAGTTAAAAATAAAAGCATAGGTGCTTTTTGTATGTGTTAATGAAGTTAGGGAGTCATAAGGTTGAAAAGTGTTGAACTTGTTATATGTCCTAGTGCATAATTTAATTATGAAATTAAACTAGGAACTTGAGACCTAGTTAATTGCTACCTTGAGTTAGAAGATATGCACATGAGTTAGGGTTTGAAGTTGAAGAAAAATTTCTTGATTATGTGCCTTGGATATTGAGACGAAGTTGATGGATTAGAAAATCAATTTTATGGATAAAATTGATGCTTGAGTTTCATGATTGCTTTAGTGGAGTTCATTGAGAGTATTGCCATTATTGAGGAGATCTTTGCTATTGCCTTGAGAAGCATATTGTTGGTTACTTTTTGAGTACATTTCCATTAGTTGAGACCATTGAGGAGATCATTTTCTAGTCACTTGTGGATACATTTGTCTTTCATTTTGAGGAGATCATTGTTGGCTATTTGAGAGCTCTTTGATTGAGGGAGTTGTGCTTGTTTCTTGAGAGCTTATTGATATTGCATGAGGAAGATATTATTGAGAACCTATTGCTATCACTTTTGGAGATTATACTTGGTTGGTTGAAGTCCTCATTTTTATTGCTTGGAGAGGTTTCCATTTGAGAGATCATTTGTCATCCATTTGAGAGTACATTGTTGAGCATTGTTGTCATCCATTTGAGAGATCATTTGTCATACATTGTTGAGATCATTGTAGATCATTGTTGTCATCCATTGAAGAGTACATTGCCATTCATTTTTGAGCATATTTTTGAGTATTGTCATCATTCATTTGTTATCCATTTTTGAGTTCATCATTGAGCCTCTCCTTCGTTGATTTGTGGTTGAGATTTGAGTGCTACTTGAGAGTCATTGGTTGAGCCTTTGGGAAGGATTTTGGGATAAATTTTTTGGATAGATTTGATACAGCTTTTGTGCATGATTGGTTGAGCTTTTGAGAAGGCTTTTGGGACAAAATTTCTAGATAGATTTGAGACAAATTTTGTGCATGATTGGTTGAGCCTTTGAGAAGGCTTTTGGGATAGATTTGTGGACAAATTTAGGACAATATTTGAGCAAGATTTTTTGAGCCTTTTGTGAAGGCTTTGAGTACAGATTTGGAAAAAAATATGATCAAGATTATGTGAGCCTTGTGAGAAGGAATTGAGGTAGATTTATGAGCAGTGATAGAGATAGGACAAAAATAGAAAACACGTTAACACTAGTTGCCTAGTTGATCAAATCAATGGATAGCCTAGCTGAGCAGATCAGTGGATAGCCTAGATGAGTAGATCAGTGGAGAGCTTAGCTGAGCAGATCAGTGGATAGCCTAGCTAAGCAGATCAATGGAGTATACTTGAGCACATCAAGATAACCTAGCTTTGAGTAGATCAAAGTAATCATTTGTATTGGGATAAGGATCCCTATTTATTTGTAAAATATTATAAGGAGAATATCTTATGGACTACCCCACATTGGGGGAACCACGTTAAATCTTGTGTCTCAATTGTGTATGATGATTTGTGCACTTGCTTAATATTGCTATCTATGTTATTAATGCACACTCCTATATTTGGTTATTGCAATTGAGGACACTAATTGATATTGGTTTGGAAAGAAAGTAAAAAGTGGGCGCTATATTGTTCACCCCCCCTCTCAATATAAGCTTGTGTTCTTTAGAAGGTATACACACAAAGAATGCTCAAGGAACAAGAGCTAAGCAACTTTTTATTAAGGAGGAAATTTAAAATCAATGAGTTTTTTCAGCAGAATTTTTATCCTCCTCTTAACATCAACATGCTTAGTATTTATAGAGGATTCCACCTCTAAAATTAAATGCACATTAAAAAAAATATCGATTAGTCAAAGACCATCTGGAGAAATTATCTCCTCGGTAGAAACGATGATCAAATAAAAATATTCTTCAAGAAGTAGTGATCCCTATTTCTTGGAGAGCACCTGGGAAATCAAAAGAGTGGGCGATAGGAAATTTTTTCCAGACATTGGTGCATTGAAACGTAGCAACGTTTCATGAAAATTAGGAGTTCAAGTATTAAATATCAGTTGCCACTTTGTCATATTGCACCTCAAAATTTCATCTTTGTCAGGAAGACCCACCAAAAATTAACTTTGTTTTGAAAAGAGTAAAATCAGTGGAGGATACCTCAAAAATGAACAAGATAGCACCAAACTCAAGGACGTAGTATTTAATCTTGAAAAAAATTTAGTAGGGATTCTAGAAATATTGATTTCATTACACCAAGAATTAAATTCCATCAATATCTGACCTTTCTTGAAAAATATCTTTGGAATAATACCGATTTTTTTATTCATCTCAACACAGCAAAAATACACATATATTTATATAGGGGATGTGATGGGAAGTTGGAGGAATAAGGGGAAAAGGATAAGGAAGAAATGAAGGGTGGAGGAATAAGTGGCGGAAGTAGCGGAATTAGAAGGGAAAAGGAAAAATTCGAGGGGAGATAGAGAAACAAAAAAAATCTTGCCGACAAAATTTTGCCGACCACAATGAAATGCGTTCACACTTAGCCTTAAAACAGGCCTTTTTTAGGTTGCTAAGTAAGAAGACATGTTCACACTTGCAACATTCTCCCCCTTAAAGTTGAGAGGACTGACTAGATAGTCTCTCAGATTTATAAATTGAGCTTTAGCCAAGCCTTTGGTGAAGATGTCTGCAAAATTCTCCAAAGTGCAGAAAAATTTAAGCTCAACAATTTCCTGCTCCACCATGTCTTGGATGAAGTGGTACTTCACATAAAAATGCTTCATTCTACTATGGTGGATTGGATTGTATGCCAACAAAATGGCACTAATGCTATCACAATAGATTCTGGTCGGACCACTTTGCTGCTCTCCAATCTCTTCCAGCACTTTTCTTAGCCACAAGGCTTGAGTACTAGCATAGGTGACTGCTATATACTCAGCTTCTATAGAAGACAAAGCTACCATAGTTTGTTTTTTGGAACTCCAAGTTATTAGTCCTGATCCCAGACTAAAATAGTTCCCTAAAGTTGATTTTTGTCATCAATGTTGCTGCCCCAATCACTATCACTGAAGCCTACAAGATTTATAGTGTTACATTTATGGTACTGGATTACAATATCCAATGTACCCTTCACATATCTAAGAATTATCTTAGCTTCCTGCAAATGCAGCTCAGATGGTCTAGCCATAAATCGAGAGATAAGAGAAACAACATACTGAATATCAAGTCTGGTGTTGGCGAGAAACATCAAACTCCCAACCATGCTTCTGAAAGTGGTCACGTCAACTTTTGGTGCTCCATCATCTTTGCTTAATTGGATCCCATGTCCAACTGGAGTTGCAACTGGTTTTCAATGCTCCATAGAAAACTTCTTGATCATGTCCCGAGCATACTTATGTTGACAGATGAAGATCCCTGTATCTAAATGATGAACCACCATTCCAAGGAAGTAGTGCATTAACCCGAGATCCTTCATCTCAAACTGCTTCATCATGGAGCGCTTGAACTCCATATTCACTTTTTCATTACTACCCATGAATATGAGATCATCCACATACAAGCAAACTATGAGGATGTCATTACCTTGCTTTAGGTAGTAAAGGGTGGGTTCATTTTTGCTTCTACTGAACCCAAAATCTTTAAAGTACCCATAAATGCATGAGTACCAAGCTCGTGGTGTCTGATTGAGGCCATAGAGTGCATTTTTTAGTTTGTAAACAAGGTGTTCCTTACCTTGCTCTAGAAACCCTTGAGGTTGCTCAACATACACTTCCTCTATCAAGTACCCATTGAGAAAGGCACTCTTCACATCCATGTGTTAAATTTTCCAACCTTTATGAGTAGCTAAAGCAAGAAATGTTCTGATGGTCTCCTGTCTGGCTATAGGAGAAAATGTCTCCTCATAATCAATACCATACTTCTGTGTAAATCCTTTTGCAACCAATCTTGCTTTGTGCCTTTCAATGCTTCCATCAGCATTGAATTTGGTCTTGAAGACCCATTTGCATCCAACACATTTCTTTCCTTTAGGAAGCTTTACCAACTCCCAAGTGTCGTTTTTTTATAGAGGTTATCTCCTCTTTCATGGCATCTTGCCAAATTTTCTGAGTACATGCCTTCTCATAACTAGAAGGTTCAAGCTATGCACTAGTTAACAAGGCATAATTAACTATAT
>JAQPPZ010015503.1:0-32999 GCA_028583015.1 Wollemia nobilis
GGATGAGGATCCATTAGTAACACACGACTTCAAAAAATGAAGAGGAGACTATGTTTGACATAAAAGAGGAATTCTTTGCTACTCTTAGAAAGTTGGAAAGAGTTAGAGAGAAGAATTCAAGCTTGAAGGAACAAATTCAAGAAGATGAAGAAGCAATAATGGAACTTCTACAAAATCTCATAGAATTCAAGATAAGGGTGGAAGAAGAAAATAAAATAGAGCAGGATATGACATATCTGTTAAGAACAAGGGAAATAGAATGTGAAATATTGGAAGCAAAAATAGTTTATCTAAGGAATGAAGTTGAAAGAACCAAGGTACTACAAGATATAGAGGATAAGAAATCACAAAGGGAATCAAGTCTTCAAAAAGTAGAAACTTCAAATAAGGATAAGCCAAAAAAGGATATCAGAAATGAGGAAAGCAAATAAGAACCTTGGATAAGAGTTAATCACAAGAGGAAGAATACTCCACCACAAACTCCAAGGCATCCAAACAGGTTACATAATTTCTTTCATGGTCATTACTTCTCTTGTAATAAATATGGTCATAGAGTTGTACACTATATTAATCATGCAAGAAACAATGTCAATAGAAATTTAAATTCCTTTGCACCTCTTACGGATGATAATATTATATGTTACAAATGTAATAATTTTTGACACAAGGCTAGATGGTGTAAAATGATACTTCCTGAGTCTAGAAAAACAATTTCAACAACTAGGAAAGATGAAAGGAAAAATGTTAAAGATAGATCAATGTTAGTTCAAATAGCCCTGCATGCTCAGGATAAAGAAGACCAATGGTATCTTGAAAGTGGTTGCTCTAGTCACATTATAGGATACAAATACAAATTCATTGTACTAAAAGAAACCAATATAGGATCAATAATTTTTGGTGATAATGGATCAACAAGGATTGGTGGAAGAGGAACTCTAAGTTTAGATAATGGGGAAACAAAAACATAAAATGTATTGTATGTTAAAGGGCTAAAACATAATATGCTAAGCATAAGTCAACTTTGTGATCAAGGGTATATGGTTACTTTACATCCAGATAGATGTGAGATAATAAAATCATAAATTGGAAAAATCATTGCCAATGCAAGAAAACCCCAAACAATTTATACATGCTTAGTGAGATCAAAGGGGAAAAGTGCTTTCTGTATCATAAGAATATGAGATCTGGTTGTGGCATAGAATATTAGGTCACTTGAATTTTGATAACATAGTCAACATAAGTAATAAACAGGCGGTCAGATATTTACCCAAAATAAGACCTCAAAGCACAATTTGTGCACCCTGTTAACATGGAAATCAAACTAGGATAATATTTAAATTAAAAGGATATATGTCATCTCATCCATTGAATATAATACATACTGATCTGTGTGGTCCTACCAGAACATAAATTATTCAGGGTGAGAGCTATTTTATATTATTCATAGATGATTATTCCATAATGGTTTGGGTGGCTTTCTTGAAAGAGAAGTCGGAGGTCTTTGAAAATTCAAAGCATTTAAGGAATTGGTTGAAAATAAAACTGGCAAAATGATTAAGTTTCTGAGATCTAATAGAGGAGGAGAATTTACTTCAAATGAATTTACAGAGTTTTGTGAACAACATGGAATCAAAAGAGAATATTCAACAGCAAAAACTCCTCAACAAAATAGAGTATTTGAAAGAAAAAATAGGACTATTGAGAATATGGCTAGAGCTATGCTAAATGAGTCTAAGCTCTCAGATGGATTTTGGAGAGAAGCAATCAACATAGTAGTATACATAATAACTAGGGCTCAAATTATGGTAAACCATCACAAGACTCCATATGAGCTTTGGAAAGGAAGATTGGACACTGTAAAACACTTCAGGATTTTTGGAAGCAAGTGTTACATAAGACGAGAAGATCAAAACTTAGGAAAATTTGACCCAATATGTGATGAAGGAATTTTTCTTGGTTATTCCTCAAAGAGTAAAGCCTATATATGCTTCAAAAAGAGAACACGTACTATGGTGGAAAGTATAAATGTAATAATTTATGAGAAGATAGATTTAAGAGAACCAATTCAACAAATTGTGTACCAAGAAGATGGAAGTTGTCAAGAAGAGTTTCGTGAGGAATCAAAAAAATAAGAAGAATAAACACACATACTTATTCCCAAAAATCCATATAGGTATGTACAAAAGCATCATCCAAAAGAGCAAATCATTGAGAATCTAGATGAAAGGCAGACAAGGAGAAGGATAATAACACTATCTCAACAAGCAAATTTTTCTTTGTTATCTAATATTGAGCCAAAATACTTCACTCTGGAAAGTGAGGATAAGTTTTGGATTAAAGTAATGGATGAGGAATTAGATCAGATAGAGAAAAGCAAGACTTGGGAACTTGTTCCACGATCGAAGGACAAAAATGTGATCAACACAAAATGGGTATTCAAAAACAAGTTAAATGAAGATGGACATGTGGTTAGAAATAAATTAAGGTTAGTATGCAAAGGTTATGTAGAGGGAATTGAATTTGATGAGACATTTGCTCTAGTTGCATAGATTGAAGCCATAAGAATATTTTTAGCCTTCTCAAGTTTCAAAAACTTCAAGGTATATCAGATGGATGTTAATTCAGCATTTCTAAATGGTGTTCTAGAAGAAGAATTTTATACTGAACATCCAGAAGGATTCATATTAGTAGATAAACCAGATTATGTATGCAAATTGAAAAAGGCATTGTATGGTCTAAATAAGGCTCCGAGAGCATGGTACTCAAGATTGGATAAGTATCTTCAAGAACAAGGATTCATAAAAGGAATAGCAGACAACAATTTATACATCAAAAATGAAGAGAATGATCTAATAATTATGGTTTTTTATGTTGATGATATCATTTTTGGGGGAACAATGATAAGATGTGTATAGAATTTTCTAATAACATGCAAAATGAATTTGAGATGTCTATGCTTGGTGAATTTTCCTTCTTTCGTGGACTTCAGATTTCACAATCAAAGAAAGGGGTATTTTTCTCACAAGCCAAGTATATTAAAGAAATGTTAAAGAAATTCAGGTTAGAAGATTGTAAACCGGTAAGTACCTCCATGGTCACAGGATGCAAGTTGAGTAAGGATGATGAATCTCTAGAGATAGATCAGAGATTATACAGATCTATGATTGGGAGCTTATTGTATGTTATAGCTACAAGACCATACATAGTACAGTTAAGGGGATTAGTGGTAAGGTTTTAGGCAGCACCTAAGGAAACACATGTGATAGTAGTAAAAATAATTTTTAGGTATCTAAAAGGGACCATGGATCTTGAGCTTTGGTATCCCAAAAGTGATGGTTTCACACTAACAACATATACATATGCAGATTGGGCTAGTAACATTGATGACAAAAAAAGCATAAGTGGAAGAGCATTCTTTCTTGGAGACTATTTAGTCTCTTGGCTAAGTAAGAAGCAGGTTTCAGTATCCTTATCTACAACACAAGAAAAATATATTACAGAAGTAGCCAGTTGTACACAGGTGTTATGGATTAAGTGAATTCTAGAAGACTTCAAGATAAAACATGATCATTCTGTTCCCATACTATGTGCTAATACAAGTGTTATAAGTATCTCAAAAAATCCAGTGATGCACTCCAAGAAAAAGCACATTTTTATTAAGTATCATTTTTTGAGAGAAAAGGTGACAGATAAACAGGTCAGGTTGGAATATGTTACTACAAGGGAATAGATAGTAGATATTTTCACTAAGCCACTTTCAAAGGAAACCTTTGAGTATCTTCGAGGAAAAATGGGAGTAAGACTCCCACACCAGAACTAACCACCTCAAGAGGAGGTGGGGGAGGGGCTAAGCTAAGATACTCATTCTTAGCCCTGAGCCCCAAAGGTGACCCTTTGCCATTGATTTCAAAGGGGGATATATTTGAGTAAGGGGGAGAGATTTGGTATTTTAGTAAAGAGGATAGATTTGAAAAGAGCATTGAGACAGGGAGAGCAATGTCCTAGGGGGATCAAAACAAGGAAAAGGTTAAGTTTTTGGTAAACAACATATGGGTTGCCATCAATGACAAAGAGGGAGATTGTTGGACATTTTGAGTCAAAGTTGTCATTGATGTCAAGGAATGAAGTTGTCATTGATGTCAAGGAATAAGCTATCGTTGATGTAAAAATTTCAATAGGAACAATGCAAAGATTAAAGGCAAAAAAGCTTCATAATATTTTTAATATTATGTGGAAGCATAAGTTAGAAGGGTTTTTATTAAAACCATGGTTGAGCAAAACTAAAAGGCTTTTCATAAAAGCCCAAGGAAAGTTTTAATATTTATTTTATAAAATATTTAAATTCAAATTGAATTTAAATTTTATAAGTAAATATTATTTATACAAAGTGGTAAAATCAAAGAAGTCTTTAATAAAGCCAAAGGGATTTAAAAGTTAATTTATAAAAAATTAAATTCTAAAGAATTTAAATAATTTATAAATTAATTAGCTAAATATCGAAGCACCGACGTTCAATTTTGAAGGTGGAAATTGGTATATAAACTATATGCCTTAGTGAAATTTATATATCCTTTTGCTCGAATAAGAAAAATGTGCAATCGTGTGTTGTGAGAACTCGTGCGAAGAAGGAGACAAGAATCTTGTCTTAAGCGCCAGTGAAAAAGTATTAAAGTTGACGAGTGCCAAAATTCAAGAGCCATCAAGGTAGCATGGCCTAGTTGCAAGTGGTCAAAGACTAAAGTTCTTGGGCACGAAGTGACTTGCGATCGATTCACAACAACAACATTGTCTTATTGGTTGTGTTTGAAGTGTTGAAGGAAAGTGACGCATGATTTTTGCTTAGGTGCATTAGGGGAGAATTAGGGGAGCATATGGTGCTCTTTAATACCTAAGTTAGCACCTAGCTCACATGGTGGTTGGAGCCGCAACTAGGGCGCTAGTTGAGGCAGTGTTGTGAGTTCGAGTCCCACCAAGGCAAAGGTAATAAAATTTTGATTATATTTTATGTTGCCCAGGGTTTGACATGAGGTCCTAGGGAGTTAAAAGGTTTAGTTAAAAAGGTTTTTAATTAATCATTATTTTTGGTTAATTGGAGGAATAAGGAGTTACCTTTATTTGTAAATAAAGTATTTGTGTCACATTGATTTATTGAAGATTTAAAGTTTTAAAAGGACTTCTTGCCATTGAGTTATTTTAAGAAGGAGATTGTATTGACATTATTCTTGGTATTGAATATTATTTTAATTGGGATATTATAAGGTGTATTTGGTCAATAATTTTTATATATGTTGATGGATGTCTTCTTTAATATGGAGTAATAGGGTGTATGTCAGTTCTGATATTTGCATTGTAATCTTGAGAGAGAGTTTTATCATCTTCCAACCTTCCTTTGATCTTGGCATAGAGGTGTTTGTGGTTGTGGTATATTTTAGAGGTTCCTTCATCATCAAGAAAAAGGTATGAGCACATTCTTCCATAGTTGAGTGATTGGTTGGTTTTCTGGAAAATAAGTTTGGAGTGAAAAGGAATTGATTAGGATTTCCTTATTGAGTGTGTTGAGTTAATTCTTCAAGGTTTTCTAGAAAAAAGAGTTCTTAAAACCTTATTTTATAAGCATTTTTGTTGAAGCCATTGATTGTGTAAAGAACTTGAACTAGGGTTTGCAAAGAACATGAGTATCATTGTTATGTGAATATTATCTTATAACCATTGTTGTTGAAGTGAGTTATTATGTGAAGAACTTGAACTAGGGTTTGAAAAGAACATGAGTATCATTGTTATGTGAGATTGGTTGATAAGCATTATTGGAAACATTTTGAGTGAAGGATCATATGCTTGGACTAGGGTTTGTAAATAAGGAGTGTTTCATTGAGTGATTGGTTGGGTAGAGTTGGTTGAGCCTAGTCAAGTGAATGTGTGAAGTGATTGTTCAAATCCTACAAACTATTCTATATTCTGAATTGATTAGAGAAAGTGATTGAGCATTGTGATGAGTATAGAGCATATTGAGTCTCTAACAATTCTCTTTATGTTTCAATGAGATTGGATAATTTCTAGTTTGGACTTGTTGAGTAGATTTGAAGGAAGTCTTTGAGAAGACTTGTGGACAAATTTGAGGACAAATATTAAGTACAAATTCGAGGACAAATTTTGGTGTAGATTTGAGGATAGGTTTGTGCCAGACTAGAGACAAAAATTGAGGATAAATTTGTGCTAGACCGAAGGACTGTGTTTAGTACAGATTTGAGATAGAGCTTTGGAGGTGACAGAGTTGAGGACAGAGATCTCCAACCATAGTAGGGAGGACAAGTGTCTTTTGTGGATAGAGTTCCATTTGCTAAGGGTAGTGGAGGGAGAGGTCTTCTAGAGGATCACCAGCCAGAGTAGAGATAGGAGATTGGTGTCTCCTGTGGATAGAGATACACTAACTTGATCAAGGGGATTGGTGTCTCCTTTGGATAGAGGTCCATAAACATTGTAGGGAAAGGATTCCCAAAGAGAATTTATTTGAGAAAAAAAATTAAGAAATATTTTCTCCGTGGAGTAGCCCATATTGGGTGAACCATGTAAAATCATGTATCTCATTTGTGTGATGCTTTGTGTAATGTTTACTGCTTTAATATTGTTGATGCTATTATTTGGATTAAAAAGCAAAATTTTTTATCTTATACTGTTCACCCCCTCTCAGTATAAGCACATGTTCTTCACATACATAGTCCAAAATACACACATGGAAATAGACATAGATGACAAGATTTTTGTGTATGAGGATACCATAGAATATCTATGGAGGAGTCAAGTTGTCAAGATTTCCATAAATTGTTTTATTACATGGTTTTTTTGCAGCATTGATGTGATTGTACCTCATTGGCTCCTTTGGTCTCTTTCAAAAGTTAAAGGTAAATTTAGGATGTCTATATGATATTATATTTTTATGCACTTCATGGAACTTAATCATGTTTTTCATATATTTTGAGCTATTTGGGAGCATTATCACTATGGTGGAACATAATCATGTTTTTCATATATTTTTAGCTATTTAGAAGCATTATTGCTAGTCCTAGATGTTAGAAAATAAACAACTTTAGTTACAATATCTATGGTTACCATGACTTACTATTAAGACACATTAAAAGTATTGTGATAGGGATTATTGTACATTTTTATGAAGAGGTAAGGAGGCATGAAGAAAATAAATTGCAATCTATGTTGGTTGGAGCAATAGGGACGCTCTTTTATGGATATCTGGGTTTATATATTTTGCATAGGTTAGAAGTTCCTAAGTTTATTTGGAAATGGTCTTACTTTTAAGTGTTTTTTTTTGTGACTATCATATCCTATGCATGGTTGGGATGAATACTTTTCACTATATAACATATTCTTTATAATAAGATATTTTTGTAGAAAGTTTGGAAGTAAAAAATGCAATGGCCTGTTGAGTGGTAATTTTGCCCAATTGCAAAACCACACTCACACTTAGGATTCTGATCACAAAACCCTCTCTTGCAAAGAAATATGAAATTTCTCCAAGGTTCCGCTATATAAGCATTGCACATGTATTTTTATAATCTTGTGAAGATGTATCAAATAAGTGCTAGAAATACATTAGTTATTTACAAGTAACTGTTAACAAAGGGTATGTGTTGGTTTATTTTATTATGCTATGCTAGTGATTTTTCATGAAAATTTAAAAGAAAATGAAAATATTATTGGACCTCATATGACCATTATGTAAAGCCTTAGTTCCTTTTATCTTGATGTATTTTAGATAGATTTTATATTCCTTTGATTAAGCATATTTTAGACAAGTTTTTATCTTGCATTATTAAACCCTGCTTTGAGCATGAAAAAGAAGATTAAAATATATCCTTAGATGTGAACCTTAAATTATAATTGGATTCATTCAATGTCACTTCAATCGTGAATATAAATATAGCCTTTGATATAATAAATAAATTACCCCTCTTTGATGAAATTAATTTTCATAAAGAGATGTCAATTTATTGCTTTAAAACAATGGCTTTCGGAATGCCATATAAATTACTCCCCTTTTATGAAATTGTGATTTTCATAAAAGAAAACTAATTTATTACTTGTGAATAAAAATGCAAAGCTTAAAAATTGATTTATCTTCAAAATATGAAATAATGTAAAATTTCGAAATTATAAAATGCCTATAAAAACAACAAATTTGAATAATTTTTATAATTTTGAAATGACTTTAAAATAAAATAAAAATTGCAAAATATGAAACGTTAAAGCTTAATCTTCGCATACATGCATTTATTTTTAGAGTTTTATTTTTTTCGATTTTTATTTTAATCATTGAAGTTTTAAAAAAAAAATCTGGAAAGGGAAGGGTTAGAAAAAATAAAATAAAATAAAATGAAATAAAAGAAATAGAATGAAGTGCTGCAACACAAAAGTTTCCCACAAACCCTGCAAACATTAGTATCCTGTAGAAAAACCAACATTAGTGTGACCTGAATTCACGCAATCAAACATCTAATGAGGTGCAATATTCTAAGGAAATGGTGCAATATACTAAAAACACAATCTTCTAAGGAAATGGTGCAATCTTCAGAAAACTCTTTGCTTTCACCTTCCAATTTCTCTGTGAATGCGCTCACTTCCTTTCATTTGGTTTACCATGCTATCTTGCTATTTTTTTGATGTGGCAATATACATCATCACCTCTTTAGCCGTTATTATTCTTCTATTTACGTTATATTACTTATAGCGTCTATGTAATCATATCATGATATTCCCCTAATTATCGAGCTAGGTCTACTTTGTGACAAGCTCCATTAGTCCTTTTATTAAAATGAAATCGTGTGTGGCACCCTTTATTGGGAATCAAAATTACGTAATAAACATACCCATAATGTCCTTTTGGGTTATACCATAATCGACTCATAAAATGGGGTTGACGGAGATGATTTCTTTGCGTGGCTTCGAGTACCAACCTTCAATATTTGGTTAAAAATACTACCACATAATTGACATGCATTCATGACTGCATTAAATCTTGATTTCACCATTGAAGGGTGGAAAACTTATGATGCTTTCACTACAAAGATTCCCTATTGAGAGGAAATATATCAATAAACCAAACACGTAGTGGGCTATTTTCTTCTATCATTACTGTCGTCCACTGCTCCCAATTATTTCCTCGATGAATCCTCATCTATGCTGGCTTACCAGCTGCATCACTATCATAATTATTGGCTCTCACCTACCATCTTCTATTGTGATCTTCATCCACAATCCATTGTTGTTGTCATCACCGTTGGCACTATACGTATTGTGTGTGTTTCATCATCATCGTCGGTGATATCCTATCCTTCCACATACGATCTATGACTATTCCTTACTATTGTAGACCTAACATAGTGATACACCCTCTAGGTCTAGCTCTTCATCCACCTAGTTTAGCCGTGATGCCTCCGTGTGTCACCGTATCTCTACAAATATTTTGGACCATTTTACTAATAATTTCACCTTGTTGGTGCATTTGCCACCTACTTTTTCCTTTTGTCGAGATTACACGGTTGGCCTCATATTTTTTCCATACCCACATCACTCTAGGATTTTTATGGCTCTTGGTATTATTCATGGGGGACTGGAGGACTCACCACCACTCAAATAGATAGAGGCATGAGAAGGGAACCCTGATAAAAAAACTTCTAGAGGGGAAGACCTTTCTATAAGAAGAGAGGATCTGCTTAAAAATGGTGATGAGAGGGGACTTGGGGTTAGATGATTGTAGGAAGGAGATGTTATCACAGAAAGTAGGACATAAGAAGAAAGAGGGGAGATAGACTTGAAGGAAGAGAGCAACAAGGGGGGTGTTAGGATCCTATCCTAACATTAGGCAGTGAAAGGGGGTGTTTTTGAGGTAGGTCAACTTTTACATGGGGAAGTAAGGGGGTTCGCGAGGATAAAAGTATGAGGGAAGGAGGGAAGGGATAACTATCGATAGAAGAGGACACCATCTAGAGGGGACGGTTAATAGGAATGCCTTGGTTCACAAGGGATGAATCAGGATGGGTAAGTTGTTCAACAACAAACCCTTTAAAAGGGACTTCACTATCCTTATCAATAAGAATTTCAAATTGATTGGAAAAGAGAGAAAATACCTTATTGGTACCTTGGTTTTGTCCTTTGGATGAAGATTCAGGAGGAGCTTCTATTTGTTTCCATTTATCGATCTAAGATTTCAGGTTAGGGAACCCTCCTTATTATTGAGGCTTGAAATTGCAGGGTTGCTTACCGATAGGATGCACTCCATGGAATTCTTTCTTAAACAACGGGTACTACTCTTTGGGGTAGTCTTGTCTAAGACAAATACTGTAGACCTCAACTTTCACTTGTTGTTCTTTACTGATATGAGGACATTAAGATCCAAGATACCCTTGTTTCTAGCATTCCACATAGAAAATAGGCTTGTTCTCATACTCAAATGCCTGCCTCTATTGATATGATCCATAGGTTAGGTTGATGTACATCAAAAGCTAATAATCCAGGTTTTCCATGATGCAAAAATGGGTATAAGGCATTCTGGATTGGGCTTTTGTATCTGGGTCAAAAGCAACAAGATCACCAACAACATGAGCAATTATTTTGATGATACCTTCATCACAAAATTGATAAGGGATCTGGGGTAGCCTAACCTAGATTAAGGTGACATTGATGCTCTGGGTCTCTGGTGCATAATGAAAAAGGATTGCCTATCAAAAATCCATGGTCCTCTCATTAAAATATGATTAGTATCGCTTGAGTTATTCAGGTGGATAATGAAAAACCCATGAGATAGAACAATAAGGTCCATATGGCATTCGAATTTCCATTTTAGCATTGCCCATCTATGGATTGATTCAATGTCAGGTCGTGAACCAATGAACTTTCCAATAAGGGAAAGGGATTTTCTACTCAAAAAAAAGGCCATGATATCATCAGGAATATTGATCTCCTTGAAATTATAAAATAGATTTCCAATATTTATTTATGGGTCTATATGAGCTTGATGGAGATGCCCCTTTACCTTATCAATAAAATATATGTTTGGATTGAGATGAGATTTCAAGGCCTACCCCATAGCATCGGGGGACCCATGAGGAGAAACCACATCAACACTAGACCCATCCAAGGGTTTTCAAGGAGCTCTACCTCAACATATTTATCGAAAGTCTCTTCCTGACTGCTACCCACCTCAAGAATACCTAGATTGACTGACCCGAGACCCCTTAGGATCACCTCATGACCACTAGGGGAGCTTCCAATTTTTTTGCCTCGACCAGGTTCAAAATTCAAATGTATTTTCTACTCCATATCTCTTCGTCATGTGTTCCCCTTGTAATAAAATAAAATAATGACATAGATATAGTGTAGCCACTCAAATAAAACTCGAACAAAACTACTGTAAATGTTCTCCAAGTATGTAAGAACAACTCTAATTTCCATTTCCCAAAATAACCATCATTTAAAAAAATATCACAAGCCAAATAAATCAATACATTGCATCCTCCCTTAATTTTACATAGCACATCATTAATTAATTGGTTACAATAGCATACCCAAACCCTAAGCCCTCAACATCCCCAAACCCTAAACCCTCTACATCTCAAAATCCTAAACCCTCTACATCTCCAAATCCATAAAGGACTATTATTAGTATGTGCCATTATATGTTCATTACTGCTACCACATTAAAAATTATATTCATAATTCATGGCTTCAACACATTTTCCATATCCTTATTATTAATATTTTCTAAGTGTCAATTTTGGGACATCTACATTCTCTTTATGGGCTTGGTAGGTCCATAGACCTTGATAGCGGGTATAATAAATAACAAAGCAACCAAATATGTTCTCTGAGTATGTAATAACAACTCTAATTTCTATTTTCCAAAATACCCATCTTTTAAATAGAAAACAATCTTAACCATCACTGCAAAGAAGAAAATTTCCCTAAATTTTAAACATAATTTCCCCCTGCATCCCCAAACTCTAAGTAGTGCATACCACTTAAAAGCTCAAGCTCTTTGTTAATCCCTATCTTATGCTCCCTATCCAATTTTAACTTGAGCTCTCTATCCATCCCTAGCTTGAGCTCTCTATCCAACCTTCATTTGAGTGAACACCCTAGCTTGAGATCTTTGTCCAGCCTCCATCTGATAAAATAACCTAGCTCAAGATATTTTTCTAGCATCCATCTGAGTTAACTCCCTAGCTCAAGTTCTCTATCCAACCTCTATTTGAGTGAAATACCTAGCTCGAGCTCTTTGTACAATAGAAAAAATGAAATAAAATGCTCATTTTGCTTTTTTCCTAGTCTTTATGTTTTTTTTGTTGAGACCCTAAGAGGGTGGTTTTAAACCACCCTCATAGGGTTACCTAAATCACCCTCTTAAGTCTAATAAAGTGGTTTAAAAACACCCTCTTAGGCCACTCTAATATGGTGGTTTATAATCATCATCTTAAGGTGACCTAAGAGGGTGGTTCTTAAATGCCCTCTTAGTGTCACCCTAAGAGTACAGTTATAAACTACCCTATTAGAGTGATCCTAAGAGGGAATTTATCCTAATAGGGTTGTTATAAACTTCCCGCTTAGGATCTATTAGGGTGGCTTACCATTGTAAAAAAACACCTTATTTTAACTATCGTTAAAGACATTTTTTGGTGTAGTGTGAAAAGGAATTTTTATGGCCCCTCCCAATGTGTTTTTTATAAAAATGAGAAGAGTATAGACCATCTCTTGGGACATTACTCAATAGTCTAGAAACTATGGTAATGGATTCTTAATTTTTTTGGTAAATGCAAGGCGATGAATAGCAAAATTAAATATTGGTTAAAGTAATTGCAGAGCAATTATAAAAGTGAGGCTTTATAGATAATATGGGATATATCAAAAGATACAATACTTTGGATTATATGGATAGAAAGAAATAGAAGAATATTTAAAGGAAAGCAAATTAGTTTAGAGGTAATGAAAAGGAAGATATGTTTATCCATAGAGGAGTCTAAACCAACCCTATGAACTCATCTAGTCTCTAATACAAAATAAGAAAGCCTTGATAGATGGATTCAAGTCATTCAATAAAATTATGATGTTGGGTACAAGAGAAGCAAAAATAAGGCAAGGAATATAAAGTGGAAACCAATATATGTGGATTTGGTTTAATTGAATTTTGATGAAGCTTCTAAAGGATATCTAGGACCAACAGGAGGAGGAGGAATAATTAGAAATAATAGAGGAGAAATTTTGTCTCATTATGCTTTCAAAAGTGTATTTAATACAAATACTAAAGCTAAATCTTTGTTAGCTTTAGAAGGGTTAAAAATATGTAAACAAATAAAATGGAATAGAGCATGGATGGATGGTGATTCTATCATAGTAATAAATCTAATTTTAAGGAAAGCAAAGGCTCCATGAAACATACAAGAGATAATTAAAAAAAATCAAGATCTTGCTAAATAATTTGAAGAAATAAGGTTTACACAAACATTAAGGGAAGGAAAAAAATATGTAGATATACTATTCAATAGAGGGGTTTTGATTAAGGACTATGAAGTTAAATTCTCCTTTCCATGGTTAGAGGAAGTAGTAAGTTTAGCTAAAGCTAACAAGAAAATGTTGATTGCTTGAATCAAATAATTATTAAGATTTACTTTAATGTTTTCCATTGGTAATATCTACTTTATTTTATAACAATAATGTGTTTTCATATAAACTATTTATTATAATTTTGGTGGTTGCACTTGTGTATCATGAAGGAAACTAGCAATCTAGATTTGGTAAAGTGGACTATGATAGTGCGATGTTTTAGAAATATTACTCTTCTAAGATACATTGCATGAATAATAGAGGTAATTTTTTGGTATTGTGAATGTTGCTATAGAAAAATGTCAAGAAGGATGCTAAATTATAGAATATTTGTATTCATATAGGAAATTGAAAAGATCCAAAAAATGAAAACCAAGAATTTAGACATTTTATGTAAAATGATGTAGGTTTCTAGCTATAACATCTCAATTGAGATAAGAAGTGGATCTATTTTTGAAATCTCAAGATATAAGGAAGAGAGTTGTAATTTGTCAAGGATGGAGGACCCAAGTACAACCCCTTATTATCCAACCAAAAAAAATTCTAGAAGGTACTTCAAAGAAATTTGATTTTACTAAATTTGCTACACTCCTATAAATGACATTACGTTATATTTTGATTGTAGCTTAGATTTATCATATTTTTAGTATGTCTTCTATTATTTTATCAACATTGATTTTCATTATATCCATGTTGGAAAACCTTTAAATTTGATGTCCCTCATACATAAGATAAAAATCTAGCCAAAACAATTTTCTTTAATCTTAGAGTTTATAACTACTTCTCACTTTTCATGCATACATAATTTCTAAAACGTCTTATAATAAAACTATCTTGGTTCAAAGGAGAGATAAAATTATCTTGAAAAAATTCTTCATACATAGATCATAATATTATTCATAAGTTTTTAATGAATTATATGGGATTGAAATAGGTTTCTACCATATTACGTTATGGTCATATAGTGTTGTTCTAACAACTTGACAATTATGCATATATTGCTTGACAATATTAAAACCTTGGTTTACTTAAAAATTGAGGACTTTAACAAATTAAGTTTAAGTCTACTTAACATTGAGGACTTTGATATAATAATTTTATCATTTATCATATATTAAATTAAGATAACATTGAGGACTTTGATATAATATTTTTATCATTTATCATATATTAAATTAAGATATGACAGAAAGAATGACTGCTTAGATTCTAGCAATTTGCACCATGTCTTTAATACCATATTAATTGTTTTCCATGGTTGAAAAACACCTTTAAGCAGAGATCATAATAATTCAAAATATAGTATCAATAAACATGAGAAAATATAGATGAACAAGTTGGAATCTAAAGAATAAACCTAATGTTATTAATGGATGAATACATACATATTTGTACACTTCAACACACAACAAATAAGACAACATATTAAAATATTCAATCAATTACATTTAAATATACATAAATCAAATAATTGTAAGCTTAATGTAATGTAAAGGCTTTGGCCCTTCTTTTAGAGGTCCAAGATTGATACCCTACCTAGTATGAGGTGATTGGGACTCCTCATAAAAATATATGTAAAATCATTGAAAAAATTATACATAAATCAAAATGACTCCAACACAAATCTTAAAAAACCCAAAATCAAGTTTATTAAAAACAAAAATTAAAATTTCATTTAAAAAAATTAAAATCTAAAATATCATACAAATAAATATTGATATAGGCAAAGGTGAAATGCTCCTCTTTCATTATGTTTATATTCATAGTAACTTAAAAGTTCTAACTATATATATATAGACAGATCTAGGGTGATCTCTCGAATCTTATGTCCCACCATTAAAAAAAAATCATCTTATAGTTTTAGTCTAAAAAAATCAGGAAAGATAGATTTTTTTTTTAAGTTGAATTAAATTAAAAAGAAAAGATACAAAGGAGCAACAAGCACAACAAAAAAAAACATAAGTTACCAGCATATAAAAGATACCGAAAAGTTTAATGAAAATCAAAAAGCGTAAAAAAAAATAAGACACTAATATCCAAGAAAATAAAAAAATAAAAAATAAAACCAACAACATAAACCTCACATGCTTTAGGGAGCTCTATTCGTAGTAACTTGTTAGTGACATGCAAATATCATAATAAAAAGGATCTTATACATGAAAAAAAAAACATTCAAAATGGGATATTAGATATAAATGTAAATGTATTATACTTTGATGTATAATTTTTAACGTTATTTTTTTTCAATCCACGTTGTAAATTTGATATTGAAGAGGATCTTCCCAAAAGTATGCATGAAAAAAGGGCGTTCAAAATGAAATATTATATATGAATGTAAATATATTGTATTTTGATGTATAATTTTTAAAGTTATCTTGTTCCAATCCATTTAATATGATTTTTCAAATATATAAATTACCGGTACTGTGATATGATCCTAGATATAATTTTTAAATTTGTAAAAACTCTAATTCGAATCTTAAGTTTTAGTAGTAAATAATTTCTTCGCAATAAGCAAAATAAAAAGATATTATAACAATTTCTCCCCATCTATTTGAAAGTTGATTCATAACAGGGTAAGAAAATGTCTTATTGTGTTCGCATACCTTAATTCTCTTCTATCCTATATATACCCCCAACTAGTTATTATAAGAAGATAATGTTGAAATCTTATTATTTTTTAAATAAAAATTTTAAAATTTTAAATAAAGTTTTAAAATCAAAATTTAATCAAACAAAATTTTACAAATTAATCATATATTAAATTTAAAAAAATTAAATAATTTTTAACATTTACAAAACTATAATATTAAATAAAATAAATTTTATAATTTTTTATTTATTTATAATAAAATACTATACAACCTCATACCTATAATTATACCTATCATTAGTCAACCATACTCATAACCTCGAGTGTAATATTCAAACCTTACCCTATAAAGTTCGTTATCCATTGACATTTAATGTGCACGAACGAAACTAAATTTCCCATCTAGACATATAAACATTTAGTGTTCACATCCTCGGTATATAGAGAATGAAACTAAATTTCCCGTCCATCGTTATCCGAACTTTATGTATTGAAATAACAATAGTAGCTTCAACATCAACGTTGACTCACAGACCGTCTTCAACATCATCATTTTTTCACGGCTCCAAAAGTTTAGGTCGGTCACACAACTCTGTTAAATTCCTTCCTCAATCCAAACATAAGAACAACTTTTATTATACCAACCCCAATCGTAGCAAAAGGATATGTGTAATTATCGCAAATCTATCATTCCTTATAACCACAACTTAGCTCAGCTGTTCTTTTTGCTGTTGGGCTTGGGGTCTTAAAGGAGATTGCAAGCACGTCTTCGCATCAAATTAAGTGAGCTTATAATCGAATCTTAATACAGGAATACTCTGAGCATTCCGGAGAACATTGCGAGGATCAACCTTTGGCTTCACCTTAACAAGCCTATCGAAGTTGTGGAGAAAATACTTCTCACCCTAAGCTTTCGCTTCTTTAACAGATAACTTACATAGGCGGCCCGTAGTGATTTCGGGACGTAGGGAGTCATATACTTGTAAAGATCCCTCATCCAGTCAATATAGAGTGTATGATTTCCTTCCTCGTACCATTTATAGAGCCTACCGTGGGACAAACTCCAGCTGGAGACCAGTAGTTCCCGGTCATCTAGGCGATGGCAGAGTAGACTTGTCCCAGCGTTCTACCCAAGCTGAGCGGGAATTTATGTCAACCTGGACTTTGTCTACGTTCATGAGATATATAAAAATGAATGGCATATCAGACGTGGAGGAGAGGCCCTCGTAGAGTTAAATGCTTGATTTGAAACATAAAATGAGATGAAGTAAAAATGGCATATAAGGCCTTTAAAGTATGAAATAGCAAATAATAAGTTTTTCGTATTCTAAAACGTAATAATTTATTATCATGATGTCAAATTATTGAAAAATTTGTCATCTCAACTTCTTGACCAATTTAAAAAAATGGTTTGAAATGAAATTGTCTTCTAATAATAAAATGTTGTTAAACCTGGATGAACTTTTCCAAGCCTTTAGGATCTCGTGGGTTAAGCCTGCTCTTATATCCGAAGTGATCCATCAATGGCCTCAATCCTTTGTTAGCCTAAAACTTAAGTACCTATGGAAAATTTGTTGGCATCATTTTCTCTGGCAGATTTGGCTAGAAAGGAACCATAGAGCCTTTAAGGATACCATTCACAACCCAAAAACCATCCTCAACAGGATTATTGTCTTTGCGAAAGAAAACCTTAGCACCTTAGTGGATGAGAACCACTCAATTCTTCCCCAAGAAAAACAATTAGCTCGGGCCTTAGGTATTGAGGACAAACCTTCCATTCCTTTGCCCAATCCCAGAAATGGGATTTCTTGGGAACCACCCCCTAGGGTTGGTTTAAACTAAATTTTGATAAAAAAAAAATGTTGTCATTATGATTAATATATACTCAAAAATACTAAAAAATAAATAAATAAATAAAAATAAAAAATATAAAGAACTATATTTCTCTATAGATTATTATCAACATTGGAATATGGATATTGAGTGAATTTTATTTATTTTGTACAATTATCAATAAGTTTACCTTGTATGCATGAATGGATCAATGATTAGTAGCTATACCAAGGTTATGCATAGTGATTTCCAAAATTGGAGGACCCTCGACGTCTTCGCCTAAAAATTTTAGGAATAATTTTTCTTAGGGTCAATTTTCCATAATATATATCCAAACATAGGCATATTTGTACTCGTTGGAAAGCTCTTTTCGATCCTGATCTAATGGTGATGTTTTTATGAAGTTATAAAGTGATTTAATAGGTCAAAATGTACTCCAAAGATGAATTTACATTTTAGGGCTTCAAATATCCCAAATTTTGGTGTGAAGATGATTGATTTTATTTGCTTAGGATTCGCCATGATTCACCTTGATTTTGATTAGGATTTGCCATTTTTTTACAAGTACATTTTTAGTCCAACCCCTTATGCATAACCCTGAGCTATACTATGTATGTCTTAAAAGAAGGTGATTCTATTAACTTATATAGGTTTTAGTTATCATTTGTTTCTCATAGATGAACAAAATAAAAACCTGTATTGATACCTTAACTTGTAAAAAGCAATGTTTATAATTTTTCCTTAATGTAAATTACCTGATGAAAAGTAAAGAAGTAAAAAATGGTGGTGTTATTCTTTTATTTATCATAATTTAAATATTACAATGAGAACATAATTCAATTATAGATTAAACTTTTGTAGACACCATTATAGTAACATGAGTTATATATTTTTAAACATAGCATATTGAAAGACTTCAACAAAGCTAGGCTACCTAACTTGGACTACATAATTCATGCTCATATTCTCTATTCAAAAGCTTTGGTGAAGATGTTTCTAGGAATTTGCCATGTGAGAATTTAATGAAGCTAGCTTAGTTAGCTTTAGGATGTAGATGACCATAATTCCAAGATCTATTCTACTGATGCTATCCTTCAAATGATTGCAGCTTTAGTATTTTCATGCGCACACTATCCTCGTCCTACTATAGAGAGTCATTTCTTCCATTGTCCCTCATGTCATACAAGCTTCCTCCTAATAATTGTTGAAAGTTGCAAGCAACCAAGTTTCAACATGTCACTTTCTTTTTATTGAAAATTTTAAGCTAAAAACTAATGAAGTCTAATTTATATAACCTTTTTTCCAGTTGTAATATGATTTAGTTGTGTTATATTATACCTAGCTACATTTATTTCTAGTAAGTATTGTACTATTAGTTAATTCTATAAGTTGTGTGAAACATATATTTCAATTCTAATGAGCTATGGACAATTATATGTTGCTACCAATGCATATTTTATATAAATTAAATTCATTTAAAATGGATACATGCCCATGGCAATGTATTTTGCATGAACCAAAAAAGGTTAATAAAAGTGAATTCAATAAATGATGAGGTTAAAATAGTAATAAGGACTAAGGAAATAATGATAATCTAACCAACCTAATAGGGACTAAGGAAATAAAGATAATCCAACATGCCTTATACAAGAGCAAGGGTAAATTTTAATCTAGTTAACCTCAAGGTGATGGGATGGATGAGTTAGGAACAATGTGGGGTGTCTAAGTGGTGAGAGAAAGAAAGATGGAAATAAGGAGATAGAGTATCAAAAGGGATAATTTAGGAATACATGATAGGAAGAAGGATTTAAAGGAGAGAAGGCGTGAACATAGGAAGAAGTTATGGATGATGAAAAACAATAAATTGAATGTTGCAAAAGGTATAATGTGCATAAAAGGAGAAGAAAGTGGGCAGTTGACAATAGGAAGTGGTTTCTAGTATGTATGGTAGAAGGATGAGAGAAGTAGGTGTTAGGTGTGTATCAATTAATGGGAATTCTAGGTACCTCTAATAGAAGTAGCTACATAGATTAATAACTTAATTTATAGTGAAGGATGAAATTATCTATTATTAAAGTATTATGTGATGACAAAATATATGATTAGGGTAAAATTAAAATTATTTTTGAAATAGTCTTTATAATATTTTTTTCCTCATATACTTCCTCTATGTTTATTTTCAAGTGTTGTATGTTTTGTTGGCAAGTGATGTGCTTCATGGATAGAAAATATCCCTTATGGTTTCCTTATAAATGTTTATGTGCTAGATGGGATGTAGTAAAGGTTAATTGGATGTTGTTATTTGGCTACCTATGGAAATTTCCTAATGTTAAGGGAGGAGATTCATATCATGGGGATAGATTAAAACCCCCATTAGAATATTTTAGGATTAATTTAAAGCGTTCCTATTATCTCTTTCCTTAAGGATTTAGTATGCTCTTCTTGAGGAAATAATGAATGGACTAAGATGATGGTGTTTTATTTTGGTGGTGATTATATATTTTAGATTTTTGTTGTAGTTGTTCCAAGATTAGAGTTCAATTAGAACTACTTTGGATACATATTTATGGAGTTAATTAGGTTTATCTACATCTAGATATGACTCTAGTGTTGGATTCAAAAACCCCATAGGTACCTTTAGTATATATACATGTTGCTTAGTTAAGTGTTTGTATGATCATGTTGTATGTGTATATTTTGGTGCTTTCCTATTGTATATTTGTGCCATGTACTTGTGTGTGAAGACAAATATTAAGAATAGATTTGTGCGAGGTTGGGTGGCTCAAGTCCCTCTTCATTGGTTAGCTGGAAAGAGTTGAACCAATACCACACTCTGAGGGTACTTTTGTAAGACTAGATACAAGTACACATTATTTGTGATGTAATTGTTATTCATATGATTAGTATTTGGAAGTAGAGTTTTGTAATGTAAACATTCTTTGTAATGAAAATGTATATGTTTAGTTAAAAATTATACTTGGAATCTTTTTTTGACCTCTATATATTTATATTCTATTTCATAATGTAGAAAATTATATTTGACTGTTATTGTAGACTTGAGACTAATTGCCTTATTAATTAATGATTTATGCTTAATGAATATGTATAAATGGAATTGTAAATAGGACTAATTATCTTTCTAATTAATGATTTATCCTTATTAAATATGTAGGAAAGAGTTTAGAGGTGTAGACCAATTGGTTTGTCTAAACCTTGTAAGGGGAGCAAAGGTCCAAGGTTCAAATATTGGGCCTCACCGTATTGAATGCTTGTCCCTTTCCTGCTATTTTTAGCGGCATAAAAGGTTTAAAATGATTAAAACATGGTGGTTATAGGGGCAGAATGCACGAAGATCTGTGTGGTGACTTTTGGGGTGGATAGTGCAAAATACTATGGCGGCCATAAAAGTTGGACAGATTGCCTGGATTTGTGGCAACTACCGATTCCACCATGTAAATTTAAAAAAAAATGTAGGAAAGTAATTATAAATGAGACTAATTATGTTTATGATTATGGATTTAATGTTATTAAATCTATCTGAATGTAACTAAAATTTTTGAAATAGAAAGAGAGAGTAATGGATTTAAATTGGAGTTTCTTAGTAGCTTATGCATTTGTGCAAGTAATAAAGAGGAATGCCATAGAAATGTTTTTTTTTGTATGTTTACTCTATATAGACAATTAGTGAATTGATTTTATGTATATAAGTTATCTTATAGCATAATAGATCATCAATTATGTTGAAAAGTCAATATGGTTTTTATTATATAGTTAGTGGAAAAGGGTTGGATCAAAATAATGTAAATAAATTTTATTGGTGTTATTATAGTTCTAGAGAGGGGCATTACATTTCTAATGTGTAGTTATCTATAGACAATACTTTCAATGATATTATGGTTATATCTTAACAATTAAGATTATATTTGAAAATGTTATGGATATAGACCTTTTCTACGTCCTTGAAATACTTCAAGATTAGATGTTATTCATCATTGTCTTGATCTTTATAATAAATAGGAAAGCACACCTCCTTATGGATTCTTAGTTCATTCTAGATATGTTATTCTTGAGTCATGCAGATAGTCTTTGTAGACACCTAAAAAGTATCATATTAGGATTGGTTAAATATTAATATTTAAAAAATTTGTAATTATTTTAATTAATACATTGCAACCTTATAAATATTAATATTGACTATCCTATCCCCTTTGACCATCCTAAACACCTTCCTATGCCTAACCCATGGTCATCATGAGACCATATCCCTATTTTAACCTAGGTCCACCTCACTCTAGTTAGCATTGACTCCCTTATCTCCTCTGCATTCCATGCTCATTAACACACATGGATGAGGATTATCTCCACCCAAGCACATTGATGAAGCATGCTATTTTGGTTGGTGAGGAATATCTCCACCCAAGGGCATTAATGAAGCATACCAATTTGGTGTATGAGTAATATCTCCACCCAAGAGAATTAATGAAGCATGTTATAGCACACCATAATGCATCATAGCCTAAATAAAAAATATTGCACATTTAGCCATCCTTTTAGCCATGTGGAGGTGCCATTTTTTTAGGTGAGGAATCTCTCAACCCAAGGGTATTAATGAAGCATATCATATCCTAAATAAATAATATTGCATGCTTGTCCATCCAAGCATCCAAGTGGGGAAACTCAAGGTTCCCCCCTTTCTCTCACTCGTACCACTTATCCATTATGTTGTCTTTTCCTCATCATTATCCTCAATCTTTAGAAAAATTATAAATGGATTTTCATTTCCTTTATATTTAGAGAGATGTTTAAGATATCATAGGAAAACCTTACCAAAATTTATCTAGAATCCATTTGCATGTACTTTTCTATTTATCATAAATAACATGGTAGGCCTCTCCTTGTGTGTTAGTTTTTTTTTTGTAAACCGTTTGTAGGTCTAGAATATAATAGCTACAAAATTTAGAGTGTATATTATTTAAATCATACAAAATGTTCCTTCAAATTTTATCACATTATGAGAAACACAAGATCAATGACACCCAAAGATTCGGTTCACAATCTCTCAATTTGTTTTGTGTGCAAATCGTAGGTCCAGACTCCAATAGCCATACAATTTTAACGATATATTCTTGATGGCATAAAAAATATTCCCTTAAAATTTCACCACATTTTTAGCAAAAAAGACTCAATGACACCTTGATATATGGTACATGGCCTGCCCACTTGTTTTATGTACAGATTGCAAGTCTAAACTCCAATAGCCACCAAATTTGGAGGCTAGCTTCTTGAAAACATACAAAATATTCCTTTAAAATTAAATCATATTATAATCAACAAAACATCAAAAGCACATTGTATAGTTAAAAATTCAACAACAAACAATATGCAAAGGTGAGAAAAGTAAATTTTATATGCTTTTATCTTGTTTGTCTTAATTTTATGCATTATATTGATATTATTTGTTTGAACATTCAACCATAGGTGATATTGATTAGTATTTTGGGTGTGTGTAGGATGTTGGAGGATCTACTCAGCCTAGGGTAGTACGTACCCATAAACCCATTCCTCCTTGAGGTGGTTAGATAAGACTAAGTGCCAAAAATTTGCAAAGTAAAAATGGATTCATTCTTGGAAGATTCTCATTATAGACCAGGGAGAATTCCAAAATATTCTATTGTAATATCTTTCAATATTGATGAAATGACATGTTTTATTTGACCATATTTAGGTGATCATTGTGGGACCTTCTAACCTTTGACTACACATGGTATTTTTATTTTGTAAGCTATATAAACTGTTGCATGTTTTCTTATCATTTATTGTATCATTTGTATTGTTTGTTCTAGTTAGATTTTTTTTGCAAATCCTACTCATATTTTCTATATTTTATCTATATTTTTAGGTCCAAATTTATAAAAAAAAAACCATCCATATTGATTCCCATATAGGGTGGTCCCACATCATCTGGACCCTATTGAGGACCATCCCTTCATGGATGGTTCATAGCCTCAACTGCTCAAAACTAGGTGGTTCATAGTTGAGATCATTCCTATGTGGGTGGTTCTCATTGTAGCTCTAAATCAGGATCCATATTATCAGATTTCTAACTTCATACAATGAATCACAATGATTTTAGGTGAGTATGAATCATTACTTACTGATCATCCATCATTATTATCATTGAAGTACCTTCTTAGGCCAAATCAACTAAATTGTAGGTGTCCAAAGGTATCACAACTTCCCCATCAATTAATTTTTCCAATTGTCTATTTTAACGCTTTCATTGCAATATCAATGTTGTGCTACTTAGATTTGATCTTAGCTAGATTAAACAACTATTAATCATAAGTTGAATTCTTGGCTAGTTAACATGGATGTTTGCTAGAATTAAATAGTCCTCAACTATTTAAGTTTACATCACATTAAAAAATCACTATCTACCCATCCATATGCTCTTCTCTTGTGCTAAAAGGTTATCTTGAGGATCAAAAGGGTGGAAGAAGCTTTTGAGGTAAAATAAATTGCATTTTTTTTTAGCACTCTTCTTTTGCACAATCCACACTAAATATAAGACTTTATCCACTTATGCTCTCTCCTCACACCTTAGGGTGATCTTGGATATCAAAGGTGGACCATCTATTGTAGGTTAATGAACCCCTCAGTACAAATCATATTAAGTGAAGGACTTGATCTTGTATGCTCTCTTATTGCACCTTAGGGTGACCTTGGTGATAAAAATAAATATATTCCTCCTAATTCAAAGAACCTCACATCACTTTGCATCACATCACATTAAAGGATCCATTATCATGTGTATGCTCTTCCCTTGTGCTTCATGTGACCTTGGGAATCAAAATCGGGTAAGTGACCTCAGGTCAAATAATATCATCTTTTCAATATTTTATTATATTAGATTTGATTTCTTGCATTTACTTGTTTTTCTAGCTTAGATTTTATTTCTTGTATGTACTTGTTTTCTTAAATTTTATTTTATTTCCTATGCTTACCTACTTTCTTAGATTAGATTGTATTTCCCACATTTACATGATTTCATAGATTAAAATTTCCTTCACACAATTTCTTGCTTTCCTAGATTAGATTTCCTTTCATGCATTTAATTGCATTCCTAGATTAGTTTTCATTTCATGCATTTCCTTGATTTATTAGATTAGATTTTATTTTTTCCAGTTCCAAGTCCAAATCCAAGTCCAAATCATTTACTTGCTTTCCTATATTAGAATTTCTTTCATACATTTCATTGATTTCCTAGATTAGATTTTATTTTATAAATTTTCTTATTTTATTATATTAGATTTCATTTCATCCAAGTCCAAATACAAATCCAAATCATTTACTTTCTTTCCTAGATTAGTGTTTATTTCATCCATTTCATTGCTTTACTAGATTATATTTCCTTTCATGCATTCCCTTGCTCTATTAGATAATATTTCATTTCATCCAAGTCCAAATTTAAGTGTAAACCCAAATCCAAATCATTTACTTTCTTTTTGAGATTATAATTATTTTCATGCATTTCATTTCTTTTCAAGATTAGAATTTATTTCATGCATTTCATTCCTTTTCTAGATTATATTTCCTTTCATGCATCCCCTTGCTTTATTATATTATATTTTAATCAAAATTCAAATCCAAGTCCAAGTCCAAATCCAAATCTAAATATAAATAATTTACTTGCTTTCCTAGATTAGATTTTCTTTCATGCATTTCATTGATTTATTAGATTTGATTTCATTTCATGCATTCCCTTGCTTTATAAGATTAGATTTCATTTCATCCAAATCTAAGTCTAATTTCAACACCAAATATAAATCATATACTTGCTTTCCTATATTAGACATTCTTTCATGCATTTCATTGCTCTACTAGATTATATTTCTTGTCATGCATTCCCTTACTTTATTAGATTAGATTTCATTTTGTCCAAGTCCAAATTCAAATCCAAATCTAAATCATTTACTTGCTTTTCTAGATTAGACTTTCTTTCATGCATTTCATTGCTTTCCTAGATTAGATTTTTTTTCACGCATTCCCTTTATTTATTAGATTAGATTTATTCTTATCCAAATCTAAATCCAAATGCTTGCTCTCCTAGATTCGACATTATTTCATGCATTTCATTGCTTTCCTAGATTAGATTTTCATTAATGCATTCCCTTGTTTATTAGATTAGATTTCAATTCATCGAAATCCAAATCCAAATCATTTACTTAATTTCCTAGATTAGACTTTATTTCATTCATTTAATTGCTTTTCGAGATTAGATTTCCTTTCATGCATTCCCGTGCTTTTTTATATTATATTTAATTTTGTTCAGGTCCAAATTCACATCCAAGTCCATGTCCAAATCCAAATCCAAATCATTTAGTTGCTTTCTTGGATTATATTTTATTATGCATTTCATTGCTTTTCTAGATAATATTTCCTTTCATGCATTCCCTTTCTTTATTATATTAGATTTCATTTCATCCAAGCCCAAATCCAAGTTCAAATTCAAATCCAAATAATTTACTTACTTTCCTATATTATAATTTATGTCATGCATTCGTTGCTTTCCTAGATTAGATTTCTTTTCATGCATTCACTTGCTTTATTAGATTATATTTGATTTTGTTCAAGTCCAAATCCAAATCCAAGTCCATGTCCAAATCCAAAACTAAATCCAAATTATTTACTTGCTTTCATAGATTAGACTTTCTTTCATGCATTTCATGAATTTCCTAGAATATATTTCCTTTCATGCATTCCCTTACTTTATTAGATTAGATTTCATCTCTTCCAAATCCAATTCCTAGTCCAAATTCAAATCCAATTCCAAGTCCAATACTAAATCTAAATCATTTTCTTGCTTTCCTGGATTAGACTTTATTTCATATATTTTATTGCTTTTCTAGATTAACTTTCCTTTCATGCATTCCCTTGCTTTATTAAATTAGATTTCATTTTTTCCATGTCCAAATACAAATCCAAATCCAAATCCTAATCCAAATCATTTACTTGTTTTCCTATATTAGACTTTCTTTCATGCATTTCATTGCTTTCCTAGATTAGATTTCTTTTCATGAATTCCCTTTGCTTTATTATATTAGATTTCATTTTATTCAAATCCAAATCCAAATCCAAATGAAGGACCAAATCTGAATCCAGATCTAAATCCAAATCATTTACTTGCTTTCCTAGATTAAACTTTCTTTCATGCATTTCGTTGTTTTCCTAGATTAGATTTTATTTCATGCATTCCCTTGCTTTATTAAATTAGATTTTATTTTGTCCAAATACAAGTCCAATTCCAAATTTAAATTCAAATCCAAGTCCAAGTCCAAGTCCAAATCAAAATCTAAATCATTTACTTTATTTCCTAGATTAGATTTCCTTTCATGCATTTACTTGCTTTCCTAGATTAGTTTTTCTTTCATGCATTTCCTTGATTTCTTAGATTAGATTTTTGAATTGGTTGTATGAGATTGAAACAGGCACCACCCATATTATATCATCATGACATAGTGGTATTATGACAATGCTTGGATATTATCCATGTATTTCTTGGTAATATTTGAACCTTGGTCTCCTCCTTAAATGTTGAGAAATTTAACTAGTTGAGCTAATGCCACTTGATAGCTTTCTTACTTTTAGACTTGCTTGCATGCATTTCTTACTTTATTAGATTAGTCTTCATTTCATGCAATTGACTTGTTTTCATTAAAGTAGATTTTCTTTCTGGTATTGTTGTTTGCTCTCATTAACATATATTGTTTTCTTGTTATGTTCTTTGCTTTCATTAGTGTAGTTTTATTTTTCGCATAGTTATTTGCTTTTCTTAAAATAGGATTTGTTTTCAAAGTGTCATTTGCTTTCAAGTCTTGTACCTTTCTTTTCTTAGCATAATATTTGATTTCATAGATAGAATTTTATTTTCTTTGCATCTTAGGTAGAACCTGATCATTCTTAGATTAGTATTTATTTCATTGTGTTTAGTCTAGGAAAATTTTGCATTTGTATTCTTAGGTCCATGCTTGTTTGTGCATCCTAGTTAGATATACCTAACAAGAAAATCCAAAAAATTAATTAAACATGCATTGCATGACACATTGTAAACCAATTGGTGATGTTGGACTTCATTTCCAACCATCAGTTGTACCTTTTAGACACCATAGTTAGTACACATAGTTTCCTAGATCTCATCATTAATAAGCAATATCAAATACAAATCACACTTTCATTGCTTCAAATGCTTTTAATTTTTTATTGATTTATTGTTTGCTTGTTTGTTTGTTTTGTCTTTAAATGCTTATGGCCTTAACTAGAAGTCAATATAGAGCATAGGAGTGCCATTTCATGGACCATTTTGATATGATACCTCACCCTTTGATGACTCCTCCAACTCATTTAAAGGAGACACCCCTCACCTCGTTGGTACCCTATAAATTATTCATCATATTTCCTATCCAAGTGGCATGGGCTATTTTAGAGCTGCATACTCTCACCAAAGTCTAATGCATTAGGCCATCCTCACCACTCTACCCAAGAACCCTCATGAGGAGATCATATTTTCCTCCTCATATCAATCTATACTATCTCTTCTCCCTTTTCTTCTAGCCTCATCCTCCACTCCAAGTGGCCCACGTGACCTATGTATCATAACCCCATAACTCAACTTATTATTCTTCCTAACATTTTCCCTATTCATATGCTTATCCTCGCTGACCTGATGCTACCCTCGCTGACCTGATGCTACCCACATTGCCATCCTTGTTAATCCTATCCAAGTGACTCCCACTGCATCTTCAAATAACCTACAATAAATCATGTACCAACTCATAAGTCTTGAGCTACACTTGAGTCACTATGAATCTCAAATTTATGGGTAATAATTCATCCCAACACCACCTAACAAAAATTTTGATTGATTTATGTGTCCTCTATGTCCAAATCAAAATTGGACACCCTTTTCTAAGCCATTGTCAACCATATTTTAAATTTTTTATGATGCAAAAGTAATCTCACTATCAAAATCTTATCTCAAGGACCCCAATAGGGTCAACCCCAAATGGTACAAAGAACACCACTTTTGCATATACCACTATTAACGAGGTCGCAACAACAATCACTATTATTGCTTCAAGAACTTGGTATAAGATATGCTTGATCGAGAGTAAATGCAATATAAAAATTTCCTTTCACCCTCCAACATACTCCTTCATATATTTAGATTACCACAAAATAGGATGCAACAATCACAATTTGATGTCTTAACATCTCCATATGTGCCTCGGTAAAATTAACCATGTCAATCACATCCCTTCCCACCAAGGATTTTTTTGGCAACAACAATCTTCTTACCTATTCAGGATCTTCCAAATCAACCATATTATCGATGTGACTCCCTAATGGCCCCAATATTTCTTAAATCTCTCTCTCTCTTGTTCATTCTAGTAAACCACCTTTATTCACCCATCCTCCTTCGTAAACTCCCCTCTATCTCTCATCAATGCTTACACTCGCATTCATGAGTTTCAAATCACACCGCATCACATATCAACTCATCGCTTGAGTTGGATGACCTTACCTATAAATGTTGTTAATAACATGATCAATATCTACACACTCGATCTTGGAATTGTGTTTGTCCAAGAAATTTTCTTAATATTATCACCAACCGTCCTATATTGGGGCAAAAATCAAATTTTCTTTTCTCAACATAATCTCTAATCAATCCAATTTAGAAAGTTCTATGCCAATGTATGTATGATTACTCACACAACCATTGCATCAAGGTGGTAAAGTAAATCCACTTATCTAATTGATCTTTACATCATGAGGATACCTATCGTTGGTTGGTTAGCTTGCTAAATCAAATGACCTCGTCAATCTATGAATAAAAAGGTTTAAATATGTCCACATCTTCCATCATTGGGTCATATCACATTGATCATGACTTGATATAATATTACATATCCTCCCTCTAGTGTCATTATGACTTGCTTATAACCACCATCAACCATTATCATCATTTATTTTTCACCAACTCTACTCTAGCTACTTCTTCCTCATCTCTTCTGCCTTCTCATTTTTTTTCTTTTTTCCTGATTCTTTCTTCTTTTATTTTCTTTCTCCCCTTTCCTCGGTTCTATGTCATTGTTGTATAGTCACTATATGAGTGGCTAAGTACCTCTAGCTAGTTATTTTATCTCCATATCTTCATTTTTCTTCCTTCTCCTTATTCTATTCCTCCATGTTCTTCTCTAATTATTTTTCTTCTTCATTCTTCCTATTCCCTTTTATTTTCTATACCAATATTTTCCATAATATTTCCATCTAGAGGAGTTACTTCTCCACACACAATTTTATGCTTGTAACAATTGATTTTTGTTCCACCTTTCATTCTCTCCTTTATTTATTTTCATGTTATTCTTCATTCTCACTATTATTTCATCATTATTTGCTTTGCATCCATCCATCACATGCATATATCATTGAAATAAGGCTCCTAACATATTAATTTATTCATATTTTGGATATGTGGTTATGCGTCTTTCAATCTTGATTAGTGTAATTAATCAATGACATCCATGTTGTACATATTGGTTTCATGTCTCTGGTGTTTTTTGTTCATTCATGTCCACTTGTCACCTATAACTATGTTTGGTTTTGTATGTCATATTGCACATACCTTTATGTTATGTATTTTGCTTATCTATATGTCCTATTTGTCTCCATAGTCATGATGTTTTGTTCAATCATATTCTTTGGATGATTATAAATAGAAGTTGTTTCTTCCATTCAACCACTCGTAGTGTTTCGATCACACTTTGTCAAACATTATCATGTTCTAAAGATATGTTAGGTTTCTTCTAGCTAACTTGAGTTCTCTATTGGACCTATCAAATATCACACGTTAATTATATTTTTAATTATGGGAAGATAATGTCATGGGTGATCAAGCCATAAAAGTGAAAGCTTTATCGCTCATCCTATCATTCACATAATCCAAAGTTGAGGGTCAAAAAACAAGTGCACACACAAAAAAGAGATTCATATATTAGTTTCCTTAGATAGTTTAGACGCCTCCACCAGGGCTATAGATGCTTGGTTGGTAGTGGAGCTATGTCGAAGGACTATGGGGATAAACTCAATTGGGGCTATAGATGCTTGTCTAGAAATGGAGTATAGCTTTGAGTGGTGACATGTTTGTCACATTAGTGACCTTTCTTGTACATATCTATGCCTAATTGCAGATGATCTAGTGCATATTAGATTTAGTCATAATTTGTTAGTCCAACCTTAATCAAGATAGAAAACTAATATCACTACACGCACTTTGGTCTATGATTGGATTAATATTTTTCATCTAGTCTAGATTTCTATGGAATGTTGATTGACCATTAGATGAGTTTTATCATCACACCTAGCATGCTTGAGTGTCTTGAAATGCTTATTAGATTCTAAATCCTTAAGATAAATGATAGGCATCTTGATTAATTGTTATACATTATACACATTCCATTAGTCTCGTTTTGTCTCACTCTATTTTTGTTACTATTTATTATATATTTATTTTGTACATTGTTCCTTATATGTGATATTTTCCATCATATCCTAGCTATTGTCTTCATCCTGGTTATTTCACTTATGTTGTGTTAGTGTGTTATTGTAACCATTAACTTGTCATTAATTAATTAAACCTATTTTAATCAAGAAATACATACACACACATCCAACAAGTTATTACATATATATATGTGAATCTATACCATGTATATAAATAAATACATCATTGTTCCTCACATTAGCATATCACATCCATTTCATTTAGAATATCCTATCTATCTACTCACATACATCCATCCATTAACAAAAAAAATCCATTACAAATCAGCCATCAAACACTCAATCTAAAATAAAATAAAAAATATCAAAATATTAAAAAAACAAATACTAAAAATTTGTAAATCATCCTCTCAAAACTACACATCATCAATCCATCACATCTGAGGATGGAACCCATTGCATGATCATCATGTCAACCATTGTTGCATAGTGATCTTTGGTTAAGTGCTTTGTTGATGTGTTTCACTTATTCACTCATCAACTCACTGCTTGAGGGGGTATATATTACCCATAAATGTTGCCTTTAATAGATCCAATATCCAAAAACTCAATCCTAGAATCACATGAGTCTAAGATCTTTGCATGAGACTATCACCAACCCTCCTTTATTGGGGTAAAAAGGATAATTTCTCTTCTCAATCAAACTCCAATTTAATTCCAATTTAGTAGGATCCATACCAATATCTATATGGTTACTCATATGCTCATTGCATCGAGGTGGCAAATTAAGTCCACTTATCTAATTGATGCTCACATCCTGAGGATACCTGTCCTTGTTTGGTTAGCTTGCTAAATAAAATGAGTTTATCAATTTATCAAAATTAAATTTTTAAGGATATTTATCCGTTCCACAATTGGGGCATCCAACATTTTTCATGATTTAAGGTAACCTTGCATCTCTCCCACAACTATCTTTATGATGCATCAAAGGTTGTTGTCATTCCCCATCATCGATTACCAATTTATATTTGCCTTAGTTAGTCACCCATCCTTGTATCATATATTTTTATATTACATTGTGTTTACACACAATGCAATGCAAAAAGGAGCAAATGTAGACACCTAAAAAGTGTCATATTAGCATTGGTTAAATATTAATATTTATTAAATTTGTAATTATTTTAATTAATACACTGTAACATTATAAATATTAATATTGAATATCCTAGCGCCTTTGACCATCCTAATAACCTTCCTATGCCTAACCTATAAATATCGTGAGACCATTTTCTTATTTTAATCTAGGTCCTCCTCACTCTAATTAGCATTGAATCCCTTATCTTCTCCACATTACATGCTCATTAATGCATATGGGTGAGTATTCTCTCCATCCAAGCACATT
>JAQPPZ010015505.1:0-32421 GCA_028583015.1 Wollemia nobilis
AGAAAAGTGTCACGATTTCGCAACAAGTGGTGAGGAGATGGCCCGAAGCAGAAAAGCGTCGCGATATCGCGACATGTCTCATTTTCGCTGTGTAGGAGGAGAAACGATGCTGTTGGTCGAAAACATCACGATATCGCGACATGTCTCATTTTTGCGGCCAGGAAGGTGAACGGGCTGCATGCTGTTTTATCACGTTTTGCACGGGAAGACGTTACAGAAGGCGTAGAAAACATGAGACACGTGGCATACAGGTGTCAGAGTTGCAGAGGCGTTACATGCAGCGGTAAATTTCGAGCGTTTCAGAATCGAGCATGAAATAAAAGCATCGAAAAGGCAGGAATTTGAAAAGTCATAGGATGGAAGGTGAAACAGGGAGAACCAAAAAGCCGTTTCAGTTAGTACAAAACCAGGAGTGCAGATTGAAGAAGAGGTTGGAAATTGCTGCTTGCAGAGTTGCAGAGACAAGGGCTTCATGCCATTCTGGGCCTGCACTTGGGCAATTTCCTTCATTTGTTCTGGATTTGTAAAACCTGGAACATTCTGTAATTGTAATTGATACATCATTTTAATGCAGAAATACAAAGAGTTGGCATTTCATTGATGAGAAAGAAGGAGTCATTTTTGCATGCATGATTCAATGTGCTATCTTTCCCTTTCAGATTTCTAGGCTTATAGGTGAAGTTGAATACAAGTGTTCTTGGTTGCTTCATGCGAATGCCTAAATCTGAAACTACAGTAGAAACCCTAGAAACCCACACCTGGCTTATCTGAATTGTGCGAATTTACGAGTTCGATTAGGTTGGGTTGCATGCAAAAACCTCATTGTCTTCGGTTTTATCAATCAAGATGGCAATACTCGGACGTAGCTTAGTTGCATATTCATTTGCATTTATTTTTATTTTTAAACCCGTATTTATTTTTTGTATTTTAATTACAGTCATTTAAATAAATAATTGAAAACCCATCAAAGCTCGAGTCCCTTGCAAATCCAAATTAAAGTGAACTACAGTGCCCCTTGTTAACATCCACTTGCAACCCTAAGGTATTCCCTGCATTTACAGTGAGCAGCATCATTGGTGTTTTAGAATCAACATAAGAGGAACCTTGGAGAAATTACTTTCTTTGCAAGCAGAGGATTTTGGGACTCAGATCCTACTGGAGAGTGTGCTTTCACAATTGGGTGAAAACACCACTCAACATGATTATTGCTTGTTTACTGCCCCAAGCAGGGGCGTGATTGTCTTTGTCAATGATTCTTTGAATGCATGCCATTTCCTTGATTGGGTGTGTATTTGTTGATTGATGACTAAGTGTGACTACCCCCTCAAGCGACGAATCGATGAGGGAATGACCTACATGAGAAAAGCGACGAGTCGCTTGACCCAAGATGACTTGTGTAAGGGTGCCTTCAGTTGTTTTTCTTTGAATGCTTATGCAGTTTCCCAACATTTAGACCTATTTTTGGTGGGTGTTAACCCTTTTTGGGACGCCATTTGGGGATGAAATTCTCAAAAATCCGTCCTCCCGTGGAGCGGTCCGGCTATGGTAGCCTTCTTAGGGAGTAGGATAGTGAGAGGACCGCAACAGGAGTAGGATAGTGAGGATTTGTGACCCGACGTCTGTTTTGAATGCCAAGAATGTCAAGTGCAAAAGCACTCTTATTTGGCAATTTTATTGCTATTTTTTGTGCATTTGGGTGCAGTTTTTGCTATTTTTTATTTTCTTGCTCTGTAATCATCCCAAGGTGGGACGAATACCAATTTTGTAATCGTCCCAGGTGGGACGAGCACTAACTAGAGCGCTCATCCCAGGGTGGAACGATTACAGGCCTAAAAGCCTATTTAAGGGCCAAAACTAGGGTTTGGGCTCATTTGCAACTTGTTTTTCTAGCGATTTGGAGCTGTGAGGAGGAGGAGGTCGAGTCTGTGAAGCGGAGCACTGCTGAATTTTTTTGGACACCATGAGTTCACGAACCGGATCAAGTGGCGGAGCCGAAGCGAGACCGGTGAGTGCTCCTTCTCGTTTATTTGGCTGTTTTATTTGACAATTTTAAAACCGTAATGATTTTTTTCTTTCTTTTGTATTTCGTTTGTAATTTAAACTAAAACAAACCCTAGTTCAAATTTATTTTGTGAAAAATGTAATGAATTTATTTTGAAATTTGTTTTCCATTTTAAACTAAGGTAAACCCTAGGCTAAAAAAAATTGCTTTTAGTTGATTATTATTATTTTTTTGTATTTTCATTAAGGTTATATAAAACCCTAGATTTAAATGCGTTCTTTGTTATTTGTTTTTGTTTTTAAACTAAAACCCTAGTTTAAACTTAGGTTGAAAACCTAGCTTAAAAAATTGGTCTTAGTTTGTTTTTTTGTTTTATTTTCGTTTAAGGTTAAAAACCCTAGATTGAAATGACCCTAGTTGTGTAGCTATTTTTATTTGAGACTAGAAAATAAAACCCTAGTTATGTTAAAAAAACCTAGTTTAAAAATTTATTTATTCTATTGTTTAAGTTTTGTTATTGCTTTTGCTTTGTCAGTTCAAACTAAGGTTAGAAACCCTAGATAACTGACAAGTTTGATTTTTATGAATTTGTCTTTTTTTTTGTATTTATCAGCTTGAACCAAAAGTTAAAAACCCTAGGTATTGACAAATTGATTTTGATTTTATTTACTTTTTTGTTTATCTATCAGTTTAAACTTTACAGTTAAAAACCTTAGGTAACTGACAAACTATTTGTTTTGAATTTGTTTGTTTTTTTGTATTTATCAATTTGAACCAAAAGTTAAAAACCCTAGGTACTGACAAATATGATTTTGAATTTATCTGTTTGTTTTTGGACTATTTTTAGCTGTACATTTGTTAGATGTGGCTGTACAGTTTATTTAACTGTGTTTGTTGTACAATTTTTATGCATTGTTGTATATTTATGTTATTGTTGTACAACTTTGTTGTTTTTCATGTTTTTAATGTTTGTGTGTTGTTTTTGTTTTTCAGGTGGTGAAGAGCCGGTACCGTCAGCCGATGGTATTCTCTGACGCCCGGGAGGCATTGACTATGGTGGACTGGGAGTGGCTTGATGCCCTTGGGCTCAAGCATGTGACTCGACTAGAGCCTATGGTGGGGGATCGGGCATATCTGATCGCCCTGATCAACTTATGGGATCCTCGCACCAATACCTTCCATCTCCCAACAAGGGAGATGATAGTGACTCTCGAGGATGTCTATCAATTTTTGTGGATTTCGATAGACGGGCTTCCTATCAGGACTACGCCACGTGATCAACGGACGACAGTGCTGACATGATGCTTTGAGCATGGGACGAAGGTGGGTGTGGATAGCCCGGTGGAGAGGGCAGAGGGCGACTGCCAGATTGGTGGCATTCTGGTACGATGGTGGTTAGAGAGGGGCATGTTGGGGGTGAGGCATGCATTACTGATGAGCCTCATCTCCAACATGCTACTGCTTGACTCCTCAGGTGCGAGGTTCCCATGGAACCTGCTGGAGGTGGTCTTCAGACTGGTGGAGTGTCCGACTTTAGAGCCCCTGATTATGAGATGGGGTCAGACACTGCTGGCATAGCTCTATGATGAGTTGTACGAGGTCCGCTATCGGAGGTGGAAGGGTATTGGTTGTAGTTACCTATTGTAATGTTGGGCTTGGTAGCACATAGCTATGGAGAGGCCATTGGGTTTGTCGTGGATGACTCGAGCGGAGATGGTTGACAGAGAGATAGGGTATGCGGCTCTGTGGTGGCGATCTGAGGAGTAAGGGCAGAGTCGGCGATGGGTAGGTGTCGTAGGGCACTATGCTGATGCCTTCTCATGGCTTGCTCTAGGGGAGGTGTTCTGGCACCCATACTAGGACTGTCTAGCCTGGCCTAAGGCTGGAGAGTGGCTTTGACAGGTGTGCAGGGGCACGAGACCGAGCAGGAGTACTTCTCGTACGTCTGAGTGATGCGATAGTTTGGGGTGCGCCAGGGGTTACCTGGTGAGCCCTTGATCTATCGGCATCGGGGCGATGAGAGGACTTTAGCTTGGTCGATCATCGAGCCGTTGGGTGAGGAGTCAGATCCTATGATCGATGTCCTTGACGTGGACAACGTCGGGGTGACCGCTGAGTACGACCAGTGGTGGACGTTGCGGCGGTGGCGAGGTGAGGGGCCTCTAGGAGGTCCTGACGCAGTAGCAGCAGGTGGGGAGGATGCAGAGGCATCAGGGGAGGGTTGGGGGGCTCCATTGGAGGATGAGGACATGGTGGAGGTTGATGATTTTGTGGGTGATGACTTTGGGGTTTCGGAGCAGCCGGAGATGCAGGACGTCCCGGAGTAGTGGGAGCCGGAGCAGCCTACCATTTCGGAGATGTCGATGCCTCAGGCGGTCCCGGAGGGTATGGAGGTGGGGTTTCATGCTGAGATAGCATGATTGGAGGGTCTACTCCAGAGACGGGATGAGGAGCTTGGGGATGCGTTACAAGAGAGGGATATCCTACGGACGTAGCTGGCGGAGTGGGAGAATGCATTGGCTACGTACCATCGATGGGATGGGGATACAGATGTCGCATGAGAGAGGGATCTCCTATGGACTCAGCTGGCACAACGTGATGATGCATTGGTGATGTACCATCAGTGGGAGATGGACTTGGTTTGGCATCGGTTGGAGCTGGAGGTAGAGATTATCCACCTCGATGGGTGGATACCTGAGCTGACTGGAGGTGGATCGTCACGCTGCACGAGAGGGAGTGATACTGAGCAGTCAGCATCCTCTCGATGTAGGCGGTTGGATGAGGGGGGTGCTAGTGGGCGTGATGCGGGGGCTAGCAGTAGCCACCCTGAGAGGTCCCATAGGACCCACACCACGGGGGGTAGTTCCCGTCGCACCGATCCTGCGTGATCATGGTGGTCGACGCCCTAGGCTTGGGGGTTTTTGAACTTTTGCTTTTTTGTGAGGTCAGAGGACCGGTTTATTGTAGCCTATGGGCATTTTGATGATATATATATACATGACTTTCTTTTATTTATACACTTGTCATGAGTTATTGTTATTCTTATGTGATTGATGGATGTTGATGTATGCATGTTAATTTATTTTGATGGATGCACAGGTTATGATGAATGCAAATGTGTCTAATATATATGATATGCATATGAATGTATGAAATGATTTGTTGATAACTTGGCGGTTGCACCATAGACTGTGCAAGACTTACCGACTTTTTGTACTTATGCGATTGTTTTATACGATGACTTTGCATGATATATATTTTTTGTTTTTGTTTTGGATTTTTTGATGGCGATGTAAGAATGGGATGTACTGCAGTTGTGTTAAAATGTAGTTAAGGTTTTCTGAGACTCAGATGTTTTAACTAACTAGCCAAGACTGTACTTTTATCCTACAAGACTTTTGAACAAGGTATAAATCCGACTTGACTTTGACCAAGTTATTTCACATCCCTGTGTGTGCAATTGAGTTCGTTTATGTGGTATTTGTTAGGATACCGCCAGTGCCAGATAGGCTGTCAACCAAACCTGTACTGAGGATCACCTAATTAGCTCCACTAACTCCTTTGTTGTATTTAGTCAGATTAATCTGTGGTGCTATCTAGGATACCATGAGCTAGCTCATCCACATGCAAACATTGATCTGCACACAAGTTAATGTGACAGATATATCATCATGCGGGAGGTTTGCCACCAGTGACCGATAGGCTATCCACCAAACCGGTACTGAGGTTCACCTCATGACCTTCTAAATGTTGAGAGTTCCAGGGATTCAAGTTTGACTCCCTTCTTTTCTTCAATTGTATTGGGATACTTGCTCTTCTATAGTGATAAAAATCACTATTTATTTTTGTTTTTTTTTTTGAGCAAGGGATTTGAATATTGAGTGATGAGAATCACTATTGCTTGTGCCTTTTGATGTATGCACTTTGGTTTTGATGTCAAATTTTGGAGTTTTGACTTTTGCAAATTTTTTGATGTTTGCAACTTTTTGAGAACTTGGGATTCTTGGGGAATTGGGTAGGGAAGATGCTTGTCCTTTTGCCAACTCTCAGCATTCTTGGGGTCATTCGCACAGGGGGATGAGCAAGATAACCTTTTCACTAGATGGTATCCTGGATTGCTTTGCAGGTTTCATATTTCGTTTACACAACTTGGGAATTTTTTTTATGTGTTTTAGCTTGTGTTGGGATGCTACGTAACAAGGTGTGATCCAAGTGGAACTCTACCTTTGTAAAATCTGTCTGACTTTGTACAGTATTTGGCTAGAAAGCTAACGACAACTTGAATGACGAAAACTCTAGATACATTAGAAGACAACTGACTATGATATGGCAAAAAAATGTGAATGGCGTTTATTTGCGATGAACTATTTACAAAGTGGAAGAATGTGGAGACTGATGGAATTACCCGTGATTACAGTCTATGGTGCTTTTGACCCGTATGATCAACAAATATGCAAATGTATGTATGGGATGCCTAATGCAGCTATTATTTTTGTGTTTTTTGATTTTTTTTTTTGAGTATGCATGGAAATGAGATGCAATTTTTTGTTATTTTTGATGATTTTATTGTTTTTGAATTTTTTTTTGGAATATTAGTTATTGACCAAGTGATTTTTTTCGGATCCTTGGAGCTTTTGACCAAAGGGATTATGGGCACCTTTGGGGCATTTTAGGGTTGACCAAGCGATTGTGAGAATCCTTGGAGCTTTTTGGTTTGACCAAAGGGTTAATGGACACCTTTGGGGCATTTGGGGTTGACCAAGCGATTGGGAATCCTTGGAGCATTTTGGTTTGACCAAAGGGATAATGGGCACCTTTGGGGCATTTTTGGGATTGACCAAGCGATAATGGGAATCCTTGGAGCATTTTGGTTTGACCAAAGGGTTTATGGATACCTTTGGGGCATTTTGGGATTGACCAAGCGATAATGGGAATCCTTGGAGCTTTTGGTTTGACCAAAGGGTTTATGGATACCTTTGGGATGTTTTGGGATTGACCAAGCGATAATGGGAATCCTTGGAGCTTTTGGTTTGACCAAAGGGATTATGGACACCTTTGGGGCATTTTGGGATTGACCAAGCGATTATGGGAATCCTTGGAGCTTTTGGTTTGACCAAGCGATTACGGGAATCCTTGGAGCTTTTGGTTTGACCAAGCGATTACGGGAATCCTTGGAGCTTTTGGTTTGGGCTATGGCTCTTTTAAATATGGAATGGCCTCAAATGACTGATGTTCAAGGGTTCTAGTTCCTTGATTCCATCAAGAGAGGCTAGCCGGTATGTTCCAGGTCCTATTTTACTATCAATCACATACGGACCTAACCAGTTTGCCATGAACTTGTCCCTTAGATGGGGCGGCAAGTTAGAATTATGTTGGTTCTCTTTTAGTACCAGGTCACCAACCTGAAAGTCCCTCAGGTGAACTTTCATGTTGTATGCTTTCTTAAGTCGCTCTTGGTAAATACGCAAATGCTCGAGAGCATTGATGCGTCATTCATCGAGTAACGTAAGCTGGTCTAACCGGGCCTGCCATGCAGTGTCATCATCGATGAACTCTTGCATTGATATGCGTAGGGAAGGAATTTCCAACTCGAGAGGCATGACTACCTCGGAGCCATACACGAGCGAAAATGGAGTTGCCCTAGTGGGCGTCCGAATGCTAGTGCGATATGCCCAAAGAGCAAGTGGGATCTGAATGTGCCAATCCTTATGACTATCTACGATTGTCTTTCTGAGGATGGTGACTAGCATTTTGTTTGATGCCTCTGCTTGCCCATTTGCCTACGGATAATAGGGTGTCAAAAAACTATGCTGAATTTTGTACTTTGTGGTCAAAGCATGCACGTCTTTGTTCTTGAATGACGTCCCATTATCCGAGATTATCTTGGATGGAATACCAAAATGACATATGATGTTATGTAAAATGAACTCCGAAATGTGGGTTCCAGTCATAGAGGTAAGCGAAATTGCTTCCACCCACTTGGTGAAGTACTCTGTGGCCATTATGATGAACGTGTGATGGCCTGACGATGCAGGGGAGATATTTTTGATTAGATCTAAGCCCCACTATGAGAATGGCCAAGCCGATTGGATCGGCTGCAAGGCCTGAGAAGGTACGTGTGTCAAATTAGCATGGTGTTGACACTTCACGCACTTCCTTACATAGGCGCAACAATCTCGCTCTAAATATGGCCAGTAATAGCCCATGCAAAGAATGCGCTTTGCGATGGCCATACCGCTGAAGTGGCCACCGCATGTACCATCGTGCGCTTGGGTGATCGCCCAAGTGGACTCCTGTTGGTCCAAGCAACGAAGGAGGATTCCTTCATAGCTGTGATGGTACAAAATGTCTCCTAGCAAGACATGTTTTGTCGCTTTCTATTTGAATGATCTTTTTGTGGCATGTGACAATCCAAGTGGGAGGTTGCCTAGCTTGAGGTAATCTCGTATGGGTGTATACCAATCCTGCTGATCAAAAACCTTGATAGTATGAACAACCAATCCCTCTTGAAGTTCATCCCTAGCAAAAGCTGAGCGGGAAAGAACTTGTAAGAATAGTATTGTGTTGCTATTAAGGGGAGTAAGGGAGAACAAGGACCCCTAGTTGGCATGATTCAGACAATCATGGATTCGAGAGAACTTGTCCGGGGATGGTTCAATCTGGATCAGGTGGATTCCTGGCGTTAAGTCAGAGCTTGCACGCTCCATCGTGGATTGCGATAGTGTTTTGACTTGAATGGTTGTCATATCACCAGAAATGTCTTGCGGGATTAGTGACCCCAAGGAGGCCATAGTGTCCACAAAATGATTCGATGATCGAGGGAGTGCCTCGATGTTGTACCATTCAAGATTTGCCAGGAATTTATCCACAAGGGCTTTATAGGCCTGCAGAACTGGGCATTTACATTGGAATACCCCTTTCACTTGGTTAACGATTAACAATGAATCACCAAAGATATTCAAGCATTTGATGTTCATGGTGATGGCTGTCTGAAGACCTATGAGCAAGGCTTCATATTCGGCATTGTTATTGGTGCATGGGAAATCAAGTTTAAATGATAGAGGCATTGGAGCCCCTTGCGGTGTGAAGAATACGATTCCCGTGCCACCCCCTTGCTCACATTTAGAACCATCAAAAAATAGGGTTATGTCGGCCTGTGACTCAGGCTCATCAGAATCTGGCGATTCTGAGACATGGAAGACCCCATCATCGGGTAGCTCTATTGCTAGAGGCTGATCATCTTCGAGAGGAGCCTCTGCTAGTTGATCGATGATGACTTGACCTTTGATGGACTTCTGTCCAATGAATTCGATGTCAAACTCCATCAACAACATGATCCATTTTGTCGTGCGGCTACTATGATAAGTATGACTCATCATGTATCGCAATGGATTCTCCTTAGACACAACATACGTCGTGTTGCTCAGCATGTAATGGCATAGCTTTTTGGTAGCAAACACCACTACCAAGCAGAGCTTCTCAACGTATGCATAGTTAAGTTCATAACTGACCAGGGTGTGGCTAAGATAGTAAGTAGCCTGTTCTTTGTGTAGTTCATTTTTCTGGGCTAGCATGGCGCCCAGTGCCACCTCAGTAGCTGAGATGTATAAGTAGAATGACACTCCTGGTCTAGGTGGTGCCAATACTGGCGGTGAAGCCAAGTATTGTTTAATGTCATCGAAGGCTGATTGGCACTCGTCATCCCAATGAAATGCTACCCCCTTGTGCAATAATTTATTCATGGGTCGGCACTTGTCGGATAGCTGCGCTATGAAGCGCTTGATTGACGTGACCTTTCCCTACAGGCTTCTGAGCTGCTTGATGGTAGTTGGGGGAAGCATTTCAAGGATTGCCTTGACTTTGTTTGGGTCCACCTCGATGCCTCACTTTGAGACTATGAAACCCAAGAGTTTTCTAGATGTGACGCCAAATACGCACTTCTTGGGGTTTAGTCCGACTTTGTATTCGATGAGGTGATCGAGGATCTTGCTTAAGTCATCGAGATGATCTGGGCGCAAAAGAGATTTGGCCAACAAATCATCCATGTAATCTTCCAAAGTTTTATGCATGTGATCATGGAAGATGTATGTCATGGCACGTTGGTAGGTGGCGCCAGCATTTTTAAGGCCAAAGGGCATGACCTTATAACAAAATGTCCCCCAAGGCATTGTGAACGCCATTTTTAGTTGGTCCTCGAGATTGATACGAATCTGATTGTATCCCGAGAAACCATCCATGAGGGAAAGCATTTCATGACCTACTATGGCGTCTACCAATGCGTCGATGCTAGGCAAGGGGAAATCATCCTTAGGACTCGCTTTGTTTAGATCTCAAAAATTAGTGCATATGCGAATCCTCCCGTCAAGATTTTTGATGGGCACCATGTTGGACAACCATGGTGGGTAATCCATGCAGATGACAAACTGTGCATCCAACAACTTTTGCAATTCATCTTTGACCATTAAGGCCATTGTTGGGTGCATCTTACATAGTTTTTGCTTAACTGGCTTGACTGTCGGATCAAGCGTTAGATTATGCATGACTAGCTATGGATCTAGCCCCGACATGTCTTTGTAGGACCATGCAAAAACCTCCTTCTTCTCTTTGAGAAGGGCAATGTAGTCGGCTTGCTCTTCGGGGGATAGACTTACCCCCAACTTGATTATCTATGGATTCATTGGATCAGAGCCGATGTCTACGTCAGTCGTCTCCTCAACTGACATGTGGGATCCATCCTCCAACTGATGTGGAGTTGGGATCAAGTGGATATCAATCACTGAATTCAGATCTGCATTAGGAACTTTGGGTCCCTCTTCAGCATGGAAGATATCCTGAGTTGGTTCTGGGGTGAAATGAAGCATCTCACTGAATGACCAATACTCTGATGGGGATGGTGGTGAATTGACATGATCCCAGTCTATGGCATCTATGTCTAGATACAATGACCATGCTGGATCGGCTGGATTGTGGATGGGGGTGGTTAAGTCAATGGAGATCATGTTGATGAAATGATTTTGGTCTCCATTACCATGGGTGTGGTGACTCGGACTTCCTTGGTGATCTTTGTGCTCTAGATCTGGCTCTAGAGGTATTGGCATGAATGGATCGGCCCTATGTGTGGATAGGAGGATAGGGTCTACCCTCGACACTGATATCGCTATAGGGTCTCTGGGCGGAAGGTGCTCTCTGTATGCCCAAAGTGGCGGATGCAACACTTGGTCCAACTGTGTTGGGTTTAGGTGCCACCTATGCCTTGGCCCCATGTTTAGTTGTTCAAACATGTCATCAATATCCATGGGGTATTGTTGCTGTCGCATATGATTGAGATAGGCCATCTCAGTTTCATCTTCATAATCACTATCAGAGATCCAAAGGCCTTCGTTGGTTCCAACAACTATTTGCGACATGTGAGGCTCGTCCTGCTCGAGCAAATTGATATGGTCCCATCGGGGTTGTTCTGCTCTCTGTAGGGGGACCTAATTTTCTTGAGGTGGCACTTGCTCGATTGGAGCATCCAAAGGGAACATTGCCAAGAGGCTTTCTTGATAGTCATCCATGGGGGTCACTTGTGAGTGATTGCTATCCGATTCGAAAGGGTCCCATGGTGCTACCTCATATTCTGACTCGTCTTCTGAAGATCCTTCCTGACCTTGTCTATATCCCCCTTGTAGGTGAGTTCTCAAACTTTCTCCTTTCTCGGTTAAAGGGAAGGGGTTGTTGAGGTCAACAAGGTTGGTTGTCAACAATGGGAGGTAATCCCCCAATGTGTATGTTGTGTTAGGATTGGCATATGGATCTAATGCCAACCCATCCTTGTTGCCTATCCCTAGGCCTTGCATGTTCTCTACCAAGATGTCCAAGGGCAGGGGGTGGTTGAACCCTACTCCTGATTTGTCGTATGGCATCTGATATCTTGGTTGGCAAAGAACATGCACTCCTTGCTCATATCTGCCCAACCCATATCCATGCCAATTGCATTGGCCAAGATATCTTAAAGTGAAGTCTGGGTTGGACAAATAGTTGACATCCTCAATGAAAGGCTCTTCATCTTCTTCTTCTTGCATGTAAGGTTCAATGCCATTATCAAGGCCCCCATATACAAAGTTTGTCTGGTTTGGCGGGTAGCCTAGAGGAACAATAGTGCCTATGGGGAGGTGAGGTCTCCCCATGTCCTGCATGGACTCAAGTGTGGGTGTTGCTACAATGTTTCGCACCAAGTACTCCCCCAGGCCCGTATAGGCCATCTCAATGGTGATTGTTGGCGGTTGAGGGGGAGGGAATGGGAGTTCTTCCTGAGTCCACTCCATGTTAGGTGAACTAGGCATCTCGACTTCCATTCGGCTAGGCATCTCTTCGGTAGATATGGTTGAGACTGATGGCGGTGCCTCTTCCAGGGGTTTCTTCCCATTGTCCTTCGATGTGGCCATCGTAGGTGGCATCGTTGGTGAAGGACCAGATGATGAAGATGGACCCGGATGGGGATTTGATGGACTTAATAGTGGGGATGTATGTGGAATCAGACCCTATTTAGATGGATTCAACTAAAAATCCAAATGTGTTGATGGAAGGGTCGATTGCGGCATCAGTTGCACCGCATTGCAATACTTGAAGGGTTCTAAGTCCATCGGGACTACATGCACCTGCCCTTCGAATGTATACTTTAAGCATTGGTGGGCTATTGAAGGGACACACTTCATGTCCCTGATCCATGGCTGACCCAACAAAATGTTATAAGCCATCTCACCCTCCAAGATGTGGCACAATGTAGGAATAGTCTTTTGTCCCACTTGGATGGGTAGGACAATTGTGCCAACTGTCGAGCATATCGCATCATTGAATGCTCGTAGAGTGTAGGTGGAGGCCATGATGTGAGATGCTGGCAACTTTAGATGTTTCAATGCCATTGTTGTAATGATATTACTGGATGAGCCAGTGTCCACCAACACCCTCTTATACGGAATCTCGTTGACCCATGCAATGACGTGCAGGGGTGGATCCACCATGTCACCAGTCACTGATTTCAATTCGTCCTCTCTAAAGGTGATGACTGGCTCGGTGCATCGCTTGACATGCCCCATGAAGTTGTTGAAAGAGTTTGCTTCATGGGGCTGCAACTCGATGGCTTTAAGTATCTCCATTAGAGCCTCTCGATGGGGCGATGATTGTTGTATGAGCTCATAAATGGAGAGCCTAGCCGACATGGTCCTCAAACTCTGGGTGAGTTTGGTCTGAATTGTGGCCATTGGTCTAGGTGGAGGAGGTTGCGTAGGGTGTTATTGTGGTTGTGACATTGTTGGCACCTCTCCTGTAGCCACCGTGGGGGCAGTTGTGCTCGGGTACCTTTTGTTTCGAGTCACTATACTGATCATCCCTACATACCCCTGCATGGGGTAGTTCTATGTTACCTCATTGACTTGTAGGGTCTTTGCCTACGCATCATGGGTAGGTAGGGGGTCCTTGAAGACCTCCATCTATTGGTTGCTTGGTGCCACGGGGTTATCCACCGCCAACATCTTGTTGTCTATTAGGTCTTGCACCAAGCCTTTAAACTTCCAACATGCATTAAGATCATGTCCCTTCTATCGGTGAAACCTACAGTACAAGTCTTCCCTATAGCCCTTAGGTTTTGGAGCATTGGGGTCTACGGGTCGACTCTCTAGAAGGTTTATCAAGTTTGCCATTGACAAGCGGTCAAACAGGGAGTCTTTAGACTCGGTGTAAGGTGTGAATTGTTGCCTAGGGCGACGCTACTGATTTTGCTCTTGTCGATGGTTTTCTCTTTCATAACTGTCAAGAGGGACCACCTGATAGTTAGCCTTTGGGGGCTGTGTTGCTTGTACAGGCTTAGGTATGTTTATAGCAACCTGATTGACCACAACGGGTTTTGGTTGTGTGGTCCCTATCTTGGCATTTTTAGACCATTCTTTCTTCTTTGGCTTGGCAATCTCGCCATCCTGAATCTTGATCTCCTCAATGATTTTGGCTTGCACTAGAGCTTCCTCTAAAGTGGCATATTGCTACAGTTGCAATAGCATGGAGATCGATCTCAAATAGCTCTTTGAGAACATTTGGGTAAGGTCGGCCATAGGAGGGAGGTAGGGCAGCTTTGAAAGCAACGTCCTCCACCGATTCCCATAGGCCGCCATGGTTTCTTCCTCATACTGCTTGAGGCTAGCTAGGTCACTTAGTGATACCTTCTTCTTGGTGTTGAAGGTGAAGCATTCGAGGAATGCATCCACTAGCTGATCTAAGTTACTGATGTTGTGCTTTGGCAATTGAGTGAACCAATCCGAGGTAGGGCCTACGAACGTGGTTATAAATGTTCTTAGCAACAAAGCATCATTGTCCTGAATGCCAAAGCATTGGCTCAGGAATCTAGTCACGTGCTCCTGGGCATCCTCCTCCCCTCTAAATATTGCCAATTGGGGAAGTTTAAAGTGTTCAGGGTAAGGGGGTGCCGGCACTAATGGATGCATGGGGTGACTACGGAGTTGGCATAAAGTGGGCTTTTGGGGCCCAGAAGTCTTGGTCTCCATAGACTCTAAGTGCTCTAGCAGCACTTTATATGCATAAGAAGATTTAATCTCTTCCTCCTTAGTTTGCTCCCGTTGCGTATTGTGGGGAACTTGAGGCCTATAGAGGGGTGGCTGGATAGCACCCCCTCTGCCTTGGTAGGGCATTTCAGCCCACTCTTCTTCTTGCTCATACTCCTCATAGGCTTCTTGAGGAGTTCTTGGGTGAGACCTATAAACATGGGTGGGTCCCCACGGAGGGTGCCCATCGTTGTTCCTGGGAGTGGCCTCCCGCTCAGGTCTAGGAGGCCTCGAAGGCAACATTTGGTAAGGTCGTGGAGACCTATCTTGCACCAAGGGGTTGTGCCTCTCATATGGCTCTGCCCTTTGGGTGCGAGGGGTTGGAACCCTCTCAGGCATAGTGTTATGGAGCAGCTCATCTGTTTGATGCCGAATGCGCTCTTTACTAAGGCGATACAGGTGCTCCAACTGTTGTTGGTCTTGCTCAAGCTACGTGATTTGCGCTTGGCGGGCGGCATGTCTGGAAAATGCCAGGTTGATTTGTTCCACCGTCTTGAGTCTAGGAGGCCTAGATGCCTCTCCTACACATTTATCTCGATCGTGATGATTCGAGATCTCTATAGGTCACTTTCCTTTATCGAGGTTTGCTGCATTCACCCGAGGCTTCGGCCTTAGTAGGTGATCCTGATAGATAGTAGGTGTGAAGGTGCATTGCTCCCATGTTGTGTATTGCTCTTGAGGAATGTAATGGTCTTCCTCATGCTCCCTTTCGTATATGTGAAAGGGGCGGGTAGAGTTGGCTCATCCTGTCTGAAGAGCCTTGCGCTCTGGATTTGGCTTGTTATTCCTAATAGTGATGAGGGGTAGAGGAGGGATGACATAATCATGTGGCCCCTCCTTATGGACCCTATGCTATTCTAGCACTTCATTGCATGGTGGCCACTCATAATGAGCGTCTAAGGGAGCCTTCCCATTTATGTTGAGTGCCACGTGTAAGGACTCTTCCTGAAAGGGTCTATGTTGAATGGGAGTGTCCCTCGAAGGGGTGCCTCTATAGTCCCATTCTGAAATGGTGTGATGTGGACTATCTTGTGGGTCAGGCCATCAAGGTGGTATGACCAAGTCCTTGGGGCTATAGCGGAGGCGACTTGTGCCCCCTTGTACACTTTCCACAGCTTCTTCCCGTGATTGGGCTTGGCTATGGGTGTACACCATGGTGGTGTCTCTCTACAAGCTATGTAGGTTTTTATATCTTTTATGATTTTTATTCTACACTAAACAAAAAGGAACCACACAATCAAAGAAGTGATTATCTCGTTTATAGATTTAAAGGTGTGCCCTAAATCTGGTTTAGTGTGTTTTGATTTTTGTTTTGAAAGCTTCATAAAGAACATGTTGTTGTTCATGCAATATGATGGCTCATGTCTCCCAAAATGGTCGCCCCTTCAATATACCACTGCCAGTCCGTTGATAAGACCCCAAGGTCTTACTGTAAAATTAATAAATAATTTAATATAAATGTAATCGCAGGCCACTCAAAGGGGGCTCCCTTGTAATCGCTTTGCCACTATAGGGGGCTCCCTCCTTATAATCTATGCTTATTATTCTTCTTCTTGGATGATTTGATATGGATGGCCAACCTAATATATATATATACCCTAAAGCTACGTTGGTGAAGAGACATGATGGTTCACGTATGAAGAGACATGATGGTTCATGTTATGAAGGGTTGTGATGGTTCACTTTATAAATTAATAATATAATAATTAAATGATTAATAATACTAACTAATACTAACTAATAATGTTAGGATTGAGGATCCTAACATGCCACCCTCCTTAAAAAGAGCTTTGTCCTCAAAGCTCAAAGTGAGGAACTTTGTCTTTTGTTTTCCAAGAAGGATTTGTGTAAGTTCTTGGACTCTTTTAATGGCATCCTTTCGTAGGTAGGGAGATCGAGAAGGATGAAGCATGAGCGAGGGGTTGCCAAGAACAATAGTAGAATCTTCCTTAGGAAAATCATGATGAGTATGGGAGGGAAACCCTTGGGGTTCCTCAAATACTTCAGAATGATGCATCAAAAGTTATGGTAATGATTTCATATCCTTTTTTGGTTCCTTGGTAGAGCCAACGAAGAAGGAGTGTGTAGTCACTCTGTGTTGGTTACAAATAGGTTTGGTCATATGGCAAGAACTCACTATTGGTGAGGAAGGTATGTGTAGGTCTTGTAGAGTGCATGTTTGGATAGCATTGATCACTTTGGGTATGTCTACCTCATCCTTGCTTGGTACATCAATCACTTCTTGCACATCGACCTCATTGTCTTCATTACGGTGAGTAGGTGCACTGGTCACTTCGGACACAACTACCTCATCTGCTTGCTCTATGGAGAGACAGGGATCAACTTCCTTCAATAAATACAATGTTAGTGTAGCACATTTATGGTGGGGTCCAAATTGTTCATCACAATTATCACAGAGTCCTTTTGCTTGTCGTTCCTTCATCTCCTCAAAGCTAAGATGTTTAATTTGTAAAGTTCGGTTATATTTGGGGGTTGTGTAAGTGCTTTGTGCCCTTCCATTATGCATAGGTTTGGGAGCGATGTAAGTGGTCGATGATTTTTCCATAAGTGGTTTCCCTAATTGTTGTTGTGCAATAATTTTATCTTCAGCTAATTTTGCCTATCCATAGGTTTGCATCATGGTATAAGGATTGAACCTTGTCACCTCCATTCTAATTTCCTCTTTTAATCCCCTAATGAAGCCATTGATGAGAATTGATTCATCCAATCTTGTGTTGTATTTGGTGATATCCTCAAACCAAGTTTGATACTCATGCACATAAGTGATTTGATGAAGATATTTGAGCAATCCCCATGTGACTGGGTCCCACATGGCTCTGATACCAAATGGTAAGACCCCAAGGTCTTACTACAAAATTAATAAATAATTTAATATAAATGTAATCACAGGCCACTCAAAGGGGGCTCCCTTGTAATCGCTTTGCCACTATAGGGGACTCCATCCTTATAATCTATGCTTATTATTCTTCTTCTTGGATTATTTGATATGGATGGCCAACCTAAATATATATATATACCCTAAAGCTACGTTGGTGAAGAGACATGATGGTTCACGTATGAAGAGACGTGATGGTTCACGTTATGAAGGGTTGTGATGGTTCACTTTATAAGTTAATAATATAATAATTAAATGATTAATAATACTAACTAATACTAACTAATAATGTTAGGATTGAGGATCCTAACAACCGTTATACCAAACCTCTCAATATACCCACCCTTACATGAGGGAAACTATTGGTACGCGAGAGCAGAATGGTACGTGGAACATAGGTGGTACGAAAAGGGGGATCACCCTATTTTTGACACCTACCATAGAAGACTTATCCTCATGTGTTGGGAATCACCCTAGCTACACTTGGTCAGCTTTCGTTAGGATTTACGTCTAGCAATAGTAGCGACCGGGGTTATGGATGCAAAAATTCAAGCTAAGGTGGTGATGAAATCCACCGTTGGTCTTGATCAAGGGTTGGGGTTTTATGACCAACTCCTTGTTGTTTAAATTACCACATGGTGTGTGGGGTTCCTTTTACTTATGCAAGGAAATTCAACATGCTGTAAAACCTTCCTAAGCAAGCAAAGAAACTGAAAAATATAGAGACAGAAAATAGAAAAATGACAAGAGGTATTCAGAACCCCTACCTCTTCTCTGCCCAAACCAGGTGCCTCTGAGTTTCTGTTCTGAAAGTGCACAGAGGGCTTATTCGTCCTGGTGTGGGATGAATAACAAAACTATATTCATAATAGGGTGGGATGAATGCCCATTCATCCCTGGGTGACATGAATTCCAGCTCTGTACTCGTCACAGACTGGAACAAACAACAATACAACACTTGAAAGATTGGTACATGCAAGCAAAAACAAACACTTTTGATCAAAAATTTGATCTCAAAATCAGAGGACTTGGTCCCACCGTGATCGCCAATGAAAGCATGAGGATACGAAAACAAAACGAAAATGCCAAGTGCGATGTATGCAAAAGCAAAACATAACGCTAAGTCCTATGAACTGAAATGCATGAAAGGAGAGAAACATAAACGAATTGAAACAAGATAGAAAGCAAATTTTGAGTACAACCCTTTTTATTAATTTGCTTTAAAATTGGGTTACAACACGTCTCCTCCCTTTTTGGGGGCTAGGAGCGTTAAGTAGGGCTCTATTACACCACGAATTGGTACACTTTCTTTCGCGTGCCCACATGTAAAGTGGGCAAGCCAAATGTCACCGCCGCTTGCATGAACGTGTCTTTGATTTCTTGCTACTCCTCCAGTGTCGATATCCTACGTTCAGAGAAACAAAAAAGGATTAGTAGCACCTGCGGATGAAGTAAAGCATGCGATCCCCAAAGCCTACGATTAGTGCATGCTTAAAATAAATAAAATGATAACTAAAACATATCAGAATGAGCTAAAAAATTCACAGAGGCATGAGAAAATTACCAGGAAGGCACTACAAAAGGAACAGTCAGGAAATTCGCCATAGATTTCTAATCGCTCTGGGGTGGGACGATTAGACCTGCAACAAAATGTTAGAAAACACCCTCCTAAATGTCCCATATGGGAGGCTCAAAATCACCTGTAAAGTTTGGGGTTAGGTAAAACAAGGTATTTTGGAAAGACCCAGAAGGTCAGATTTTGCCAATTCGGCCTCTATCACCTAGAATCTAATGATGCTCCTTGCATGTTAGTGAAAGTGAGAAATAACAAAAGCATGATCAAAACTACTTAGAATAACATGAAATTTGAATGAAAGCCTATTTGAACAACCTAGAAACAAATGCAAAAAAAATAGAAATAAAATCTGCTATAGATTTCTAATTGCTCTAGGGTGGGACGATTAGGACTACAGCAGTGCGGGGGCCGCCCGGGGGTAGGACGCCCACCGTTTGGGGCCTGGTTTCAGCACCAATCCACTTGGGATGGGTCCAAAACCTCTTGTGGGGTGTTTTTCAATAAATTTGGGTGGGATACTATGGCAAAATTTTGGGTTTTGGGTCCGGATTATGCTTCCAATAATCACCCAATGACCTCCCTTCCAAAAGAGAGATCAAGGATGTGAAAGGCACAAGCAAAAGGGTGAGGACGTAAATCGGTAGCAATCTGTTGCTCCAAATGCTCCTGACCTGTTCCTCTTTTTGGGGTGAGAAGACTCACCATTTTATAGACTTGAGGGTCTCTGTGAATGAGCATGCAGAGGCGCCACTTGGCAATCATGCCTTCTCAGGGTAGAGAAGATTCCTCCCTGATTAAGGACTCCATGACTGCCTCTATGATTGCCTCTTTGAGCTCAAAAATGCTCACTCACACTCCCATGCAATGAAGGAGGAGTTAAGTGGTGGATCTGAGCTGCCATTTATCAAGGTTTGACCTTTTACCTGTCAAAACCTGCTATTCGCCCCACCTAGGGATGAATGCTACTAATCATCCCGGGTGGGACGAATACTAGTTTGTAATCATCCCAGGTTGGAATGAGTAGGGAGAAAAGTGCCTAAAAGGTGCCAAATTGACCTCTGACATTACAAAACTGTTGTGAGAGTGGTTAGGACCATTTTTTAACCTCTAGGTGCTGTCCTGGGGGCTGTGTATGTTAGTGTGATCAGTGTTTGTAGCCACATAATCGAATTGGTGTTGTTTTGGTGTCTACAGATGCCCCTTTTTGGGATGCATTGTGCGTGGCATAGTGTTGAGGAAAAAAAGATAACAAAAGCACTAATGATTAGGTTTTCTCAGTAACCTAACCAACTTTTGATGCCCCAAGTATGGAAAGGGGCATGCATTCTTGAATCCTTGCTTCTGACGAGCTAAGGAACTTAATTAAAGTGTTAACCTTTTTTTGGTGAGGTGTTACTTGATCTTGGGCATTGATCAGTCATGAATAGGCAAAGGGCGCAACCTTTTGTCTATGGGAACCTTGAGTTCATGATTCACAAATGCCAAGTGTTTGATCAGCTTGTGATTATTTCTTGTTTACTTGCTACAATTGTGGTAAACCTGGACATTATGCTTATGACTATTGGATAAAGGCTTCACAAGGAAGCAGTAGCAGCCAGAGCAGTCAGTTTAGAAATTTTGGAGAATAGGAAGAGGTCACAAATCTCTTTCTCTCATATGGTCAGGCAGATTAGAACATGAATGATACAGGGATCTTGGACATTGGGTGTTCAAACCATATGAGTGGCAAAGAAGAACTCTTTGCTACTCTAAACTCCTCATACAAATCCAACATCAAATTGGGAGATGATAAATCATTGGTAGTTGAAGGCATTGGAGCCATGGCAGTTCCAACTAAAGAAGGCATCAAACAAGTAAGTGATATCTATTACACACCCCATCTCCGACACAATCTTTGAAGTGTTGGTGAAATGTTATAAAAGAACTACAAGTTGCTTTTTTATGAGGGTAAATGCACTATTTTTGATAAAAATAATAGTAATAGAATCATTACACAAGTTCCAATGTCAAATAATAGATTGTTTCCTTTAAATTTTGGCCATCCAGGGGGAGATAAGTTAGCAAATGTTGCTATTTCCAATCCAAGTGTCTTATGGCACTTGAGATATGGTCATTTGAATTCAGATAGTTTGAAAATGCTAACTTCACAAGCGATGGTAACCGGACTTCCTAAAGTTCAGGATAGTAAGGAAGTCTGTGAAGGGTGTGCTCTAGGGAAGCATGCCAGATCAAAATTTCCTCATAGACAAGCATGGTGGTCCAGTCATCCACTTCTGCTAGTGCATACAGACATCTGTGGTCCGATGCAGACCAAGAGTCTTGGTAACAACTCTTACTTCCTACTCTTCATTGATGATTTTACTAGAATGTGCTGGATATATTTTTTTAAACATGAGGATGAAGCATTTGAATGCTTTGTCAATTTCAAAACAAGAGTTGAAAGTGAGAGTGGATATTTTCTAAAATGTCTTAGATCATATAGGGGAGGAGAATACTCCTCTAATGAGTTCTTGAATTTTTGTAAGCAACATGGCATTAAGAGGCAGTTCACAGCTGCCTACACTCCACAACATAATGGTGTTGTAGAGAGGAATAATCGCACCATTGTGGAGATGGCAAGGTCTATGCTTCAGACGAAGCATTTGACTAATTCATATTGGGAAGATGCAGCCAAGACCAACGTACATATCTTGAACAAAAGTCCTACTTCAAGTTTGGAAGGGCAAACACCTTACCAAGCTTGGTTGGTAAAAAACCAAATGTTAAGTATTTCAAACTGTTTGGCTCACTGGCATATTCTCACATTCCTGATGAGCTGAGAAGTAAGCTCGATCCAAAGAGTCAAGTATGAATCTTTGTAGGGTACTGTGAGAATACAAAAGCTTACAGACTCTACAATCCCAGGACTATAAAGTTTGTGCTTTCCAGGGATGTTATTTTTGATGAAGGGGGAGAATGGGGTAAGCCCCAAATATTCAGTGATGATGAATCCAATGATGTAGTTTCTAAGCAGGTGCAACAACAGCCACCATAGAAAGGTAACAAGTCTCCTCCCACAAACCCAAGTTCATCTTATGATTCAACTTCTTCACCAAGTCCTTCTCCGTAGAGATCAGTAAGTTCCTCACCAATGGACATCGATTCTCCATCCAGAGGTAAGAGAACTCTACAGAATCATCCATCATATCAGATGTTGGATAATTTTTTTTCAAAAAGATACACTAGGATTCAAGCTAGTGAAATGAATTATGTTCTACAAATATTAGAAAATATGCACTTGTATGGTGATGATGTCTCCCAACATGAACCTAGGGGAGATCTAGTTAACTATGCTTTGTTAACTAGTTCACATCTTGAACCTTCTAGTTATGAGAAGGCTTGTACTCAAAATATTTGGCAAGATGCCATGAAAGAGGAGATAACCTCTATAAAAAACAACAACACTTGGGAGCTGGTGAAGCTTCCTAAAGGAAAGAAACATGTTGGATGTAAGTGGGTCTTCAAGACCAAGTTTAATGCTGATGGTAGCATCGAGAGGCACAAGGCGAGATTAGTTGCAAAGGGATTCACTCAGAAATATGGAATTGATTATGAAGAGACTTTTGCTCCTATATCCAGACAGGAGACTATCAAAATAGTTCTTGCCTTAGCTACACATAAGGGATGGAATGTCCAACACATGGATGTAAAGAGTGCATTTCTCAATGGTTACTTGACAGAAGAAGTGTATGTTGAGCAACCACGGGGATTTGAAGAGAAATACAAGGAACATATTGTTTACAAACTGAAGAAGACACTTTATGGCCTCAAGCAGGCACCGAGAGCTTGGTACTCATGCATTTATGGGTACTTTAAAGACTTTGGGTTCATCAGAAGCAAAAATGAACCCACGCTCTACTACCTGAATCAAGGTAATGACATCCTCATAGTTTGTTTGTATGTGGATGATCTCATTTTTATAGGTAGTAATGAAAAAGTCAATATGGAGTTCAAGCACTCCATGATGTAGGAATTTGAGATGAAGGATCTTGGCTTAATGAAATACTTTCTTGGAATGGAAGTCCATCAGACAGATTTAGGGATCTTCATCTGTCAACTTAAGTATGCTCGAGATATGATTAAGAAGTTTGCTATGGAGCAATGCAAATCAGTTGCAACTCCAATTGGACATGGGATCCAATTAAGCAAGGATGATGGAGCACCGAAAGTTGATGTGACCACTTTTAGAAGCATTGTTGGGAGTTTGATGTTTCTCGCCAACACCAGACCAGACATTCAGTATGTTGTATCTATTTTTTCTAGATTTATGTCTAATCCATATGAGCTGCATTTGCATGCGGCTAAAAGAATTTTGAGATATGTGAAGGGTACATTGGATTTTGGAATCCAGTACTACAGAAGTGATACTATCAAGCTTGAAGGCTTCAGTGATAGTGATTGGGGCAGCAATGTTGATGATAGAAAATCCACATCGGGTAACTATTTTAGTCTTGGTTCGGGACTAATAACTTGGAGTTCCAAGAAGTAGACAATAGTAGCGCTATCTTCAACAGAAGCTGAGTATATAGCGATCACTCATGCTAGTACTCAAGCTCTATGGCTACGAAAGGTATTAGAAGAGATTGGAGAGTAGCAAAGTGGTCCAACTAGAATATTTTGTGACAACATTAGTGCCATTCAATTGGTATACAATCCTGTCCACCATAGTAGATCAAAGCATTTTGATATGAAGTACCACTTCATCAGAGATATGGTGGAAACTGATAGTGTTGAGCTTCATTATTGCCACACTTTGGAGAACGTCGCGGACATCTTCACAAAGGCACTAGCTAAAGCTCAATTTGTAAAGTTGAGAAACTGTATAGTCAGTCCTCTCAACTTTAAGGGGGAGAATGTAGCAAGTGTGAACCGAGATTATCTTCAAAATGCTTAGAAAAAATTGAATTTTTCTAAGCAAGTGTGAATTCTCTTTCCTATTGTCGGCTAAGCTAGGTTGATGGTCGACATGATTTTTTATTGTTGTTTTCTATCCTTCGCCTTATTCTTCTCCTTATCCCTCCAATGTCCTTCCTCCTTCCCTGCCGTCCATTTTTTCTTATCACTCCACTTCCTTCCTCTCCCCACGCCTGCTGCCACCTCCCTCTCCATTTCCTACTCCTTCGTTCTCTCATCCTTTCGAACTTCCTCCAACCTCCCTTCCCTACTCTTCTGCATGTACTAAGCCTATATAAAGGTTTAATTATTGTAAGGTTAATTGTGTGTTATTTTATTTAATTAATATTTCCCTTGTTATTTTTCACTGTGTCAATTAATCTCGAGCCCACATTAATCTAAGACTTACAGAGGTAATCCTAGAAATGTTGGTGTTGGTGGAGTGGGACGTGATTGCAGTGGTGTGATATGTTTCTTTTTCTCATATTTTAAAAGAAAACATACCAATAATTATATGGAAGCCCTTGCTATTCCTTATGCACTGGAACAAGGATATGGTTTGGGTTGGCGCAGGATAATTTGTGAATCAGATTCTAAAATTCTCATTAAATTTTTGAATACATGTAATCTTACCAATGTTAATTGGAGGTTGGCTAAGGTGGTTAGGCAGATTCTCCATTTTTGTTGTCATATGGATTTCATCGCTTTTACTCATATTCCAAGGGAGTGGAATGGTGTTGCTGATTATTTGGCTAAATAGGCCTCTAAATTTAAAGAAGGTTGGGATGTTAGGGAGTGGTATCAGCTTCCTTCAGTGTGCTCTCAATCTCTTACTAGTTTGCTGAAAGACGATATGCCTAGATGAGGTAATTTTATTGTAATCTGATTCTTGGGTCTTGTATGCCTTTCTTATTTCAATAAAATTCTTGGGTTAACCAAAATGAAGGGGGATCATTATCAATGTATTAAACCCTTATTAATCATGATTATGCATGAATATTAATTATTAATAAAACCCTTGATTAATTATTCGATCATACCTTACGTATTATCCTTCAGGCAACTTTAGGAATGTGCTCCATCGGATATGAGCGGGAGTGAGCGCTATCGTTTAGATCTATGAAGTTGCACGCTTTTTATCCTGAGGGGGAATCATTTACTATGCATTTAGAACCTTTGTTAATCATGCTTAGCTTAAATCTAATGAGGTTTAATTAAAACCTAATTCCTAGGCACTATTAAACTTTTGATGTTAAGGATCGGTTATCTTAGGTAGCGTGCACTGGTAGATCTTATTCAAGTTGTGCACTATCGTTCAGATTTGAGAAGTTGCACGCTAGTTATCTTCAAGGTTTACTAGGACATTGGCTTTAAAACCACGTTAATTAAGCAGACTAATCAAGATTTTACCAGTGTTGACCAGCCTTAAAATTTGACCTCTTAAATACCTTGCACGTCTGGGAGCACACATCGTTGGATTAACAAGGATTCACGCTTGCTCATCTAGATCGGCAAAGCTGCAAGTCTTTTAACACATGGTTAGTGATTTAAAGCCTTTATAAGCACCAGATTATTAATGTTAACACTTGGTTTGCTCTTAATGAAGTTTTTGATTAACTTTTGGTTATCTTAACGAGCGCCTTCCGTTGGATCGAGATGGGATTAAGAATTATCGTTAAGATGACCAAAATTTCTCATTGTTTAGCTGAAAGGGGTGCATACCCTCGTTTTAATTTACGCAAAAACTTTATGTTATGACTAGTATTAGACTTTGGATTTTAATGATCGGGAAACTTTGTGGGTGTGCTCTATCAAATTAATTGGGGATCGAGCGCTACCATTTATATCATGTGGTTTACCTAATATTTAACCAAAGGGGTGCATGACCCTCACTTTGGGTTTATTACATTTAATTTGAATTAGAATTTATATTAGGCAGATTTTGACCATGACATTATTGCCTTAACCTTTAATTCATTCATGAGCGTGTGTCCGTCCAGATCTTGGGGGGCCACACGCATCCATCCAGATCAAAGAAGTCACATGAGCTTTACCACAAAGGGGACGCATACCCTTTTTTTATTTTTTATTCTTATTAAACCTTAGGATTTAGAAAGACTATTTTCTTCAGCCTAGGAAAGGATGGTTTTCTTAGGGATCGAATACTTTATTTAATTTTCTCTAAAGGTGTTGACCCTTTATCCATCCAAGCTAACCTCTTCTAGCATTTAATATTTGACCTCAATTATTTAAGAAGGGATTATAAAATTTTTACCATGGACTAAAAAATGAATGGGCAATTTCAAACATCATTTTGTTACGAAAATTGGGAGACCAACTTTTCAAAAATTTGGATGCAACATAGACCGACAATTTGGGTGAAAGCATTGAAACCAAAAATTAAAATTTGGGGGTATCTGATGTTGATTCAATTTTGGCTCCAATAGTTCTATTTAATAAATTATTTCTTTCTTTTAATATGATATATATTTTTTCCAATATTGTATAAAACATAAGACTATATTTTTTAGAAATCATACAATGTAGTGTTTTTTGTTTACTTGTATTATTTTAGCAAAAATGACTAAACTTAAGATTGAAGCTAAATTTTTAAGATCCGCTCATGTAGAGGAGTTGGAGAGCAAGTGGGTAGTTAAAACTCTCCAGTTATCGAGAGGCCCAGGTTCAAATCTCTTCCCTCACATGTTGCGGATATGTTGTATATAAAAGGTTCCTCATAAAAAAAAAAAATAATACTCAAGTTTTGTATAATTGATTAAAGACCTTTGTTTAAGATAATTTTATATAATTCATAATAAATGCATTTAATTTTCGTATAATTTTAAATAAAATTATTAGATTTTTTTAATTCAAAAATCAAATAGTTACAAGGTTAATGAAGGCACTCACAAAGGTAAATGAGTTGCATGAATGTCATATTTGTAAGTGTCAAATAGTTTGTGTTATATTTAAATTAGGATATTTATTAAATATAATTATTTATATACATTTAATTTGAGACATCTACAACCTATTGTCATGCATTTATCTATATTATCCATAAATAATAGTGTTATATTCTAATTTAAAAAAATTAATATAATTTATTTATCTGTTATAAGAGTTATAGAAGAATTAGAGGAACTAGACATGGAGGGATAAAGGAGGCAAAAGGAAAGAAAGAAAGGGACCTTAATAGATGCTAATATGTATCTATCTATAAAAATATAGTATTATTTTATTTCTTATTATAGTAAAAGAAATTATGTTTATTGTAACTAAACGAATGCAAATGCAAGCATGTATATATCTTTAAAAATTAAAAAATGCAAAGATTAAAATGATCATAAAAATAATAAAGATTTTCTTAAATAAATTATTACAATTAAAATATTTAAATTTAAATTTTAAAAATCTCCCTATAACTAACCGTTATTGGTAGAAGCAAGTCCTATAATTTGAACCTTGCAATTATCAGTTACTAAAAATAATGTGGTTGTAACCAACTCTCTTATATAACCGAAAAAAAAAATTAGTCATGTTGAATTCATTTTATCCAACAAACTAAAAATTATAAAGATTTTCTTAAATAAATTATTACAATTAAAATATTTAAATTTAAATTTTAAAAATCTCCCTATAACTAACCGTTATTGGTAGAAGCAAGTCCTATAATTTAAACCCTCCACTTGTCAGTTACTAAAAATAATGTGATTGTAACCAACTATCTTATATAACCGAAAAAAATTAGTCATGTTGAATTCATTTTATCCAACAAACTAAAAATTATAAAGATTTTCTTAAATAAATTATTACAATTAAAATATTTAAATTTAAATTTTAAAAATCTCCCTATAACTAACCGTTATTGGTAGAAGCAAGTCCTATAATTTGAACCTTGCAATTATCAGTTACTAAAAATAATGTGGTTGTAACCAACTCTCTTATCGAAAAAAAAATTAGTCATGTTGAATTCATTTTATCCAACAAACTAAAAATTATAAAGATTTCCTTAAATAAATTTTTTTTTTTTTGAAAAAAATGAAAAAAGCTTGCATTAAAACAAATTACAGTTACAAGAGGGAGAAAGGGCATCCCAACCAAGAGCAAAGAGACCAGAAGAACAAAGGCGAAAAGCGCAAGGCGACAAGTCGCGAAATCGCGACACCAAACCTAACAACCGCCGCGCCACGACAACCGGTCGCGAAAACGCGACATGTCGCGAAATCGCGACATGTCACGACATCGCGACAAAACATCGTCGAGGCCACACCACTCAAAAAATGTCACGAAATCGCGACAGCACAGCACCAAAGCACCCAAATGCCAAAAACGTCGCGAAATCGCGACGAGAAAGCCAGAAGGCACCTGCTCCCCAAAATTATCGTGAAATCGCGACGAGTTCTCCTTTAAATAGCAACTTTGAGAAAGTGTCGCGATATCGCGACGGTTTTCCTTAAAGCCCCAGTTGGCCGAAGTGTAGCGAAATCGCGACAAGAATTCCAATGGGCGCCCCTTCCACAAAAGTGTCGCGAAATCGCGACATGTTCTCCCCCATGGTGCCCTTTTATTAAACTAGTCGCGAAATCGCGACGTTTATCCTTCATGCAGTTTGTTCTCCAGAACTGTCGCGAAATCGCTACAAGTTTGCCCCTTTGCTTCCTTTCCTTAAAAATGTCGCGGAAATCGCGACGAGTTATCCTTTGAGAAGCTTTTCACAAAAAATGTCGCGATATCGCGACGGTTTTTCCACTTAACGCAATTTTGCTCAAAGCGTCGCGAAATCGCGACAACTTTCCTCCAACAGCGGAACCGACAAAAAAGGTCGCGAAATCGCGACATGTTCTCCCCATGGTGCCCTTTTCTCAAACTAGTCACGAAATCACGACGTTTATCCTTCATGAGGCTTGTTCTCCAGAATTTTCGCGAAATCGCTACAGGTTTGCCCTTTTGCGTCCTTTCCTCAAAAAAGGCACGAAATCGCGACAAATTTTCCTTTGAGTAGCTTTTCACAAAAAATGTCGCAATATCACGACGGTTTTTCCCCTTCACGCAATTTTTCTCAAAGCGTCGCGATATCGCGACGCTTTTCCTCCAACAGCAGAACCAACAAAAAAGGTCACGAAATCGTGACACCTTCTCATCAAAGACCGCGACGACGCAACAAGTCACGAAATCGCTACAATTTTCCTCCCAAGGCCGCGGCAACAAAAAGGGTAGCGAAATCGCTACAGTTGTCCAGGAAAGGTCGCGACAGAGCAACATGTCGCGAAATCGCGACAGATTTCCAAACAAGGTCGCGACGGCGCAATATGTCACGATATCGCGACAAAAACTAACCTTAGCCATTTTTGAGCTCATGGATGCAGGGATCGTTCCAGACCACTCCGAATCTCTTCATCTATCATAGGCATATCACCTGCACGAACACCTACCTCTTTCTCAAACCCATATTCGCAAGGAAGTCGGCTACCGTGTTCAAATTTCTACTCACATACACGAGGATAAAATCATCTAACTCCCTCCATAACTCCTTGATTTGGGATATCAAAATCCGCATCTCCAGGTTTTAATGAGAAATTCGCAAGCAATCCGAGCACCGATCGAGACTTGAGAATCTGATTCAAGAATTATCCTTCGGTAACCCCCTAATACCCGGATAGACGCCGACTTAATGGCAAAGGCTTCGCTTCATTGTTCGTGGCTCTACCCAATCCCGCAATTCCCGAAAAGAACCGCACTCGAGTGATCCCGACATACAACACCAATTCGCCCCGTTGCCTTTTGCGGCCCCATCGGATTGATCTTGATCCAGCCAACAGGGGAGGTTTCCAGATGCTCGCCTTGCCTCTCAAGTCCCTCAACCCCCTCTTCAAGATGCCCAAGAGCAGCCCGATTCTCTTCATCAACATAAATAGCAACATCCTGACTTTGCTCCGGATGACCCGCCAAACGCCGTCAATCGAGGAGAAAGTGTTTCTAAAGATCCGGGCGTTCTCTCCAACAAAACTTGCCACCAAATGAAGAGAAAGCCTAACCCCCCAGTTCGGAGAACTATGGAATTGAACCCCCCTTTTCCATTTTTCCCAAATATTGGTACGATTGAAAACACCATTAGCCCGGAGTTTAAATTGAGAGAACCAATTCCCAAATCGATGAGTAAAAGGGCACTCAAAAAACAAATGATCAGTTTCCTCATGTTGGAGGCATAAAGCACATTGAGAGGGGCCATTGAAACCCCTACGTCTAAGATTATCAAAGGTGAGAAGACCATTATGCATAAGTTGCCAAGCAAAGAAATTCACTTTCGGCCAACCCTTTGAATGCCAAATCCTTCTCCAATGCTGAACCGAAAAAGAGTGTGGGGGAGGCTCAGGGAGGATCTCTTCATATCCAGCCTTAACTGAGTAGACCCCAAGGCTTCCATAGCCCCAGGCTAATTCATCTTCCTCATCCCTCCCCGTGAGGAACCTTTCTGACAAGATTTTTTGTAGGATGGGCGCCAACTCCGGAGAGACAGTAATTGGCCACTCCTCCCACCGCTTAAACTTTTTAAATTTATACCCCCCCAATTGACTGGTAAGTAGATAATTATCAATATGGATCCAGCCCTGGGCTTCTAAGGCGGTCCTTAAATAAATTATTACAATTAAAATATTTAAATTTAAATTTTAAAAATCTCCCTATAACTAACCGTTATTCGCTCGACTTGCATGAAAATTTTCACTAGACATTCAAACGTAGACATCCGAACAAAATGAATAAATTCTTCAGCAAATCCGTCGTACATTTACGTGATATATATACGTCGAGTTTAGCCATCCACATTTTCAAGGATCATTCGCTACTCGGAAACCATGACTCGGCTCCAACTCTCACCGCCTTGGGTCTCTTGACCTTGTTTATTTGGCTCCATAGGAATCGAACGAATTCGAGGGGATTTACGTTGTTGGATAAAATGAATTCAACATGACTAATTTTTTTTTTCGGTTATATAAGAGAGTTGGTTACAACCACATTATTTTTAGTAACTGATAATTGCAAGGTTCAAATTATAGGACTTGCTTCTACCAATAACGGTTAGTTATAGGGAGATTTTTAAAAATTAAATTTAAATATTTTAATTGTAATAATTTATTTAAGAAAATCTTTATAATTTTTAGTTTGTTGGATAAAATGAATTCAACATGACTAATTTTTTTCGGTTATATAAGATAGTTGGTTACAATCACATTATTTTTAGTAACTGACAAGTGGAGGGTTCAAATTATAGGACTTGCTTCTACCAAACCTATTATGTTTCGTTATTGTTGATCTAGCGTGAAGGGTTCAAACTATAGGACTTGCTTTCACCAAACCTATTATGCTTCATTATTGTTGACCCGACATGAAGGGTTTAAATTATAGGATCTGCTTCCACCAAACCTATTTCGCTTCGTTATTGTTGACCTGACGTGAAGGGGACAAGTGTAGGGTTCAAACCACATGGGTTGCTTCCACCAAACCTATTCTACTTCGTTATTGTTAACTCGACATGAAGGGGACCATCGATCGCTCAAGATTCATACCATCATCATCGGTCTGGCACACACTCATAGGATTTAGATCAGACTACTACCTTTGCAAATAAGCTACCCCCGAGGTTTGAACCTGGGTGCCTTATTGGTAAATGCCTGGCCAGAAAAGCACTTACCAATCCACCTAACACTCAAATGACCAATTTATTGGCAAGCATTCGACTCAAATAATCAAACTTGGGCAGCCCAACGACCGCTACCCCTTTTTGGTTAGGGTAAAGCACCCCATCCCTTTAAATGTTTACTATGAGGGAGGGGGACCTGAAGGGGCTCAAGATTGCCCCACCTCTTTAAATGTTTACTTTAAGGGAGAGTGACCTGAAGGGGTTTGAGGTAATCCGAGAGAGACATCTAGAGGGGTTTGGGATTGGAACTGTCGACATCAAGCTAGAAAACACTTAGGCAAAATCAGTCGGTTTACTACCTTCACCCAAAAGCACATGTTTTTATGAGGGGTATTAGTATGAGGTTTGAGGGTTTGAACTTGGGTCTCTTGATGAAAATTTAAGGATTTTTCCTAGAATAAAAATTTTAGGTTAAAGCACTGGTTTTTAAAATATTTTTATCTCGTGTAGTAGTTTGAACTTAGATCTTCATATTTTTTTTAAATAAAGGGGTAAAAATTTATTAATAAAAATTCTAGATACATAGTACAACTGAGCTTTCAACCAGGACTCAAATAAATAGCCAAACAGGCTAAAACCACTAGACTAGAATGACACCCAAAAAAGACAACAAGAATAAACCACATTAAGTTTGTACATCCTTGTGGATCAACTCCCACAGGCGTTGAGAGTCCCCAGATAGGAGACTCTCCCAATTATCAATACTCCAAGGACCTAGCA